>JAIPRN010002485.1:0-29985 GCA_025469175.1 Geopemphigus sp. TES_GeoC_2020 | reverse complement strand
AAAATGCACAAAAAATAAATTAATCTCGATTACTTTTTCAAACTAAATGTTGTTTTTTATTACCAAAAACTACAATGATATATATATATATATATATATATATATATAATACATAATATTTACGGATTTTCTCATTTAAGTAACATAATTAATGCACTTATAACTATTGTAATGAGAAGAAATGTATGCATTCAAATATTTGATTATCAATCCACCTCGAATCGACCTTTCGTTTAATATTTACGAAATTAAACGAAAACCTCACAATACGAAATCTATTTTTTATGTATAACCTAGCGTAATTGAATTAGAATTTACAGATATAAAATACTGTACAACGTTATTAATATTATTATTCGAGTACAAAACAAATATGAAAAGTGTTTATGATTTTATTACGTTTCGTGTCCTGCGGAGATTTATCACTTTAAAGTGATGGAATAATAAAATCGTTGGTTTTCCTCGCTTTAAATAAATAAATCTTCCCGGGACACCTATATTATTATACGTTTACCGTAATGTATTATCAATTATAATATTATGTTACGTAAAGAAAGCAAAACGACGTGTTTCAAACATAAATACGTAATTAATTTGAACGATTCGTTTTTATTTGTTCGGTTTTAATCGATAATTAAATTTATAATACGAAATTAGCGAGAGAAAAATATACACGTTTACTTGAAATGTGACGCGTTATACGCAAATGTCGAATATATTAGGACATTAAACGTAGAACAAATATTGTACGTATGTGTACGTTTCTACACTATGTGACTTTATGCTTTTGCTGCAAATCCATTTCGTAACCGTAACAACAAACACTGAAAATTCCAATTACCCGTAACGATTGCAGAGATGATAAAATATTTTTTAACACAACGCGAGAGTGCGCGTGAATGTGTGTAAATGGGATGTGTTTTGGGTGGGAGTGAAGAGGGAAGGGAAATTATTGCGGGGACCCCGGACCAACCGTATATTTTAGACATTTCGTGAACGTCCCTTAAGACCGTGGTGGTGACTCTTAAAAAAGACGGTCCATAAATGGTTCCGACACTTGGCCATATATTAATTGTGTATACGGATCCATAATATAATAACCAATGGACCTCTTTAAATATCGGACGTGTTCGGCGAGCTCTCCGTTTGGCTACTTACGTCATCCGGTAAGTCGAGCACTAAGCGGGCAGACATCGTTTCGTGTTACTAACTACGGATGACGTCAACAATACGGCACCAATATAGATTTAAATCTAAGGGAAACCGATATTCGTTCAGAAAAGAACGATCCGTTTCCATCCAATTGGTTTTGGTAACGTTTACATTTTATAAATAGAATTAAATAATTTTAACCTATATTTGACACTACTGTTGTAAATAATTTACGTAAATGTTTGTACTCAAAATTCTATTAAATTATATCGATAAAGAGCGTTGTTACAAATTCCGAAATTATTTCAATATTCGTACGAATAACGGATCTTTTCTAATTAAATGTTTATTAGACGTCGTCCCGTTCAACATCTAAAAATCGATAATTTGTCGTTAATATTAAAATTGTTTCATGTTACCTACCATTGTGTAGTATTTATAATTAATGATACCAAACGCTCATTTATGTATGGAAACCCGGATTAAAAGTGAAGCGGAACGAGGGGTAAGCCCCCTCCTGCCAACTGTTTCCCGTCACTACCCTCAAAATAGCGTAATAATTCGAAATTGCCTTTATTTAAAAATAAATATTACCAGAATACATTTTAACGAGGGCTTGAATTTATCAATTCGAGGCGACTTATTAAAGTGTGTACTTCCAAAATTATATGTAAATAAATATGTATAAAATATTGCCGTCCTCGACACGTTGGTTTGTCTATTCGAATATATTTCGTACAACAATAGAGTTTTGGACTTTATTTGTGTGGGCAATAAAGTGAGTAATTTTTCAATTAAATAAATAATTATAAGCAGCTAGATGAATAATAGCGATTAAATATTTTTATTTTAAAAAGGTTCGAAGAAAGAAAGCTATAGGTACGTTGTAGAAATTGCTCTAATAGAATAAAGTATATATAACGTGTAATATATTATTCGTTTCCTATATAAAGTTTTTTTGACAATAGCTTTCAAAAAGTTGAAATTTGAGAATTAAATTTACATACAAATAATTAAATAAATTAGCAATACTACGGAGCGGAAACGACGTTTAATTAATATTTCGTAGAATGAATTCTTCGATAAATTCGGTAAACAAAAAGTCAAGAATATTTCAAATTGAAAAAAAACGTAACATCGAATTTAAAATTGGGACAATTTATGGTAATTTAATATTTAATTCGAACGGTACGTGTTTTCTAAACATTCGTCTAATTTTAAATCATAATTACCATGTATATTTTCAGTCGAGGTACTATTAATGTTATTTCGATAGATCGTTGGTAATGTTTGAACTGTAAGTTTCAACAAATGCCAAAATGAAAAATGTTCACCGCTTCTAAATTAGCCTAAAGACGCAAACAAATTTGTTTGTAGAAAGTGAAACGCCTCGAATCGTCTTTGTAACCGTGTGTGATGTTTTATTTGATACGAGTTTCACAAACTACACTCGTCGCAACGCGCGTGTTATTTGAATTTCTAAATCGATATTCGTCTTTCTCTCTAAACGCGTATTTAACGCTGAACTGTGATAATGCAAAAGAGCATAACGTCGACGTTGCTTTCATGATTTTCAAAATGTACTCCGAATATATTGATCAATATGATTGTTGGAAAATGCCACTTCGAGATACGGGACAACAATTAATATTCGTTATAACGTATTAATGTTTGCAAATATGCAAATACCCTATCGACAGAGAAAAACCGTAGACGTCACTAAAAAATAAGGTAGCCAACCATTTTATTAGGAAAACCTAATTCTTTTCGTACAGCGGAGTTGCCTTATTAACATCTAAACAAACGCCGTTTTTGTAAATTTAATAAAAAAAAAAATTACCGTCAAAATACGAATACAATATTACCCGATAATTATTACGTACCACGCGTTGTTCCACAATCTCGCTCAAGTTTTAATTCTGTTCATCGAAGCGCGTTTGGATTACATAATAATTTTTGTTTTTCCGTCTGGGGCTTACACGAATAAATCGGAAGGCTTTATCCGCCACATGAGCAGGCCACGTACAGCTGTTCATGCGAATTTTCCGAATTTAAATCGCACACTTGTAGCTATTGGGCTTGTGTTTTGTCGACGAATGACTATTGCCAACGCGAATAGCACTAGAAATTGCGAACGTTTAAATTCGATTGGCATATCAATAGGAATCATTAGCAACAGTTCGTCTACTTCTTTAAATTTTCCATTTAAAAATGTAGCCTCGTTGATATTGTTCATCTACCTTTTTCACTGTCAGGAACCGTCGCAAAGTTGCACCGGAAGAAGAATTACAGGCACGCCAATTTTCAACGTTAAAATGTGCGGCTGCATGGTTGGCAAATAGCAAACGAATTGGAGAATTCAATGGGATTATCGGCAACTATGTTTCAATTTATTACAGCGCCGATGAGCTTAAAAGTGTTGTCGCTTCGATCGGTACTTCATTTCGAACGCTCACGTTGATGGCGTTGACCTCGTTTTGCTTTTGGCTGCTGATGTAGCATGTGCCCCGGTCACGGATGATCTTCGTAATTCTGTACGATATTTAGAAAAACGAATCAATTCGTCTATGGTTGCCATGATTTTATGGAGGTTTGTTGCCAATGCTTGTATACGCCGTGTAGTTTTTTTCCAAAGGACCTTTTGGATTTGATTGGAAATACGTTGTCATTATAATTGCGAATAACGCGAGTATTCGCCGTGATTGAACAGTATTCGATACGTAAGCGAGTAAGTGTTCCAGCACGCTTCGTTTGAAAAAAAAGTTTAATTCTTGACAAGCTTAGTTAAAATTAGTGACACATACTTGACCGTTTACTGCCCCGTAAATTCACTGAAGGTCCACTTACGTCGAGTAACAGTAATCACAAAACAAACGCGTTCTGCGTCGTTCAGTGATAATAATATAACAACACGCAGATGGTCTAAACGTGTCGGTTAGGTTAGTTTAGTTAGGTTAGTTATTTAGGTTATCTAAATCGCGACGTCCTTCGATCGCTTTACCTTGTTTGCCATATTGAAACTTTTTCGCTAATCCATTCCATGTGTTGGCATGTCGGAGTAAAGTAACGTCTTTGTGAACATATCAGTCCCGCGCAATGAGCAAAATACGATTAACGTTGTCGGCGGTGGTGACACAATACTCCTGCGCATGGTGCGTCTTCTGTTGTAAAGTACGCACTAAGCGAATTAATTACCGCCAAAAACACTAGCTGTACCGAAAAAACCTCCCGTGTATACCAAACTTCACGGAAGCCGGTTGAACGGCGTAGAAACGCATAAGGGAGAAACCAACAAAGAAACGTTCATTTTTATGAAATGGAAATGACTTACATTTATTATGACGTTTTTAAATTACTAAAGTCGGTTATAATATTATTTAACGATACTTATTTCCAACGCTTATTTGTGAAACAATAGGAGATAATTTTATTTTAATGAAAATAATCTATTACGCGATAATTTGTCTAATTGTATCAAATCTATATCTAAACTTAGAAATAAAATTTATAAAGAACCACGCGAAATCTCAAATTTGTACAGAACTACAAGAATTAAAAACGAAAACGAATTTCTGGATCTATTGAACAGTTTTATCAAACATTTTTTATTCGTTTGTATTATTATACGCGATTGTTCGAGATTATAAATAACTTTGTACAAATATGTAAAAAAGAGAATCAAATTAAACGTATCTAATATATACGCGATACACAAATACCGTTGATTATGTGATTACTCGTGGTTGAATTTGAAACTTTATTTTGCGAATATCTTTGTAACGATTGTTACATTATTAAAATAGTTAAATCATCACAAACAGTTGATATTACCGAGTGTATAGTGAAGGTTTGTAATAGTTCTTTGTATTCTTGGCGCAATTATAATAATGAATCCGATTGCGTATCCCCAGACATTCGCCGTTTTACAATTTTTGCCTGAACGATAAACCGTCTGTTGTATAGCAACACAGTGTCTGAAAAACACGATGATTGCTTCCCGGCAATAATGTTTTATATGAGTGTACTCTGAAATGGCGAGAGGCGTTCGTTTCATTTAACAAGTTCAATCAAATATAATGTCTTTATTTTCTTCTTGATATGCACACATTTCATGTCGCAACATATATGTATATATAGACTTATTCGTTTATCTAAATTTCGACACGAGGTTTAATTAAAGGTAACCGCCACGCGTATATCGTTTCGAAATTACGTATTTAAGCTGATTAGTGTTTAGTACACGAGTAAGGGGACTCATGATTGAGTTCAATTATGCAATGTTGTCGAAGGTTCCATTAATGTCGAATCGAATCGATTTAAACGTTGATTTGCCCGTTATGTAATTCGATCGGACGTAAATTTTTATCATTTTTACGCGTTACCTAACCTCCAAAGTACAACGATGAATTTACGTTAATTCGTAACCAAAGTATCGTTCATTTTTTATCTTTATATCCAAACATATTAAAGGAACTAACAAGGAATTAACGTTGTTTTTTAAATTTACGTTGGATATTGCCCATATTTAGTAAATCATACATAAAAATCAACGAAATAACGGGCGTTACAAATTACAATAAGGTAATTTAGGGTGTGTAGCTTCCTATCAAATGTAATCAAATTTATTATATTTTTTTTCAAACATAAATTACATTCATGTACAATAGCGTGCATTTAATTTGCTACATATATTTAGTATTCAATAGATTCCGTTTAACGTAGTCAAATAGTAAACAACCAAAAAAAGGAAACCATTTTATTTTCACTTTGGACGAAACAACGTGTTACACACTCAAATCGTTGGATATTAAAGCAAACACGAATCGGTTTATATAAAAAAATTTTAACTAAAATATTTGTCCTGATCATTCGGAAGAAGCTGCTCATTGCTACCAAAGAAATGACTTTTTGTTTAATGTTTATAGACGAAACTTACAATCCATGGAAAATTACATAAAATAACTTCGTATATATATTTATTTATATAAATTTAGCGCGAGACTTTTTGAGAAAAAAAACAACAACAAATTTGTAAAAATGTTTCGCGAATTCGTTTCAACTTTTGGCCGTATTGGTTTATTTATATTTAATTAAAACCCAAAATATAGATTAAATTTAAATATTTTATTACTCGGTGTCAAATTTATATAATTATAAACGACTAATACTAATAATAGTAATTATTACTGTTGTTATTCCTATTATTAATACACACATCGATGGTACAATTGAAAATGTAATTATATGGATCTCTTGTTAAACATAATAGCGAGCTTAACGTAACAACCCTTGGCAGCTGTACTATTCATTTGCATTGTGATTAAATATTCACATCCTAATTAAGATTTATTTCCTCGCAACACTATTTGATTGTATATACATTTACGTTTACAACGTTTTAGATTACTACCGACGTAAATTTTAGAAATATATACAAATTGGCGTACGACATTTTTCGTCAGCCACAAATCATCCGCATTCTGATTCCCTAATTCCGTGTCCTATAGTTTAAAACGAATACCCCGAGATCTTAGGATTATTTCACCCTCCGTTTCTCACACGCTGTATAAAACGTAACACATTGTCGACAAAGAAGTAAAAATTTGTAGAAAAGCACGTTTCTGTACTCGGCCGTTGTTCAATTCACTGTAAGGACTTCGGAAATGGTTTGTTGGAACGTGGTCGTTATATAATAATGATGGTATTCGCGACCGGGCGGGCCACTACGATACCTAACCATCATCAGGTCGATTCCCTCCCCCCGAACTCTCCACGGTCCAGTATTCGCGAGTACCACGCTATTTAAATACATAGTCACTGGCCACGGGTGCGTTTCACTTCGCGTCTCAACCGACATACACTGCCGACGTTTACTTACGTTATCCATTGCAGCGATTCGTCTGTGTTTATTACTGAAACGAAAACCAAATTAGCTTCTATTAATAAACCGATACCTCGGTCGACGCCGCCCACTTATTAAAGTAAACGAACGCGTCGGGTCCGGGCTATTTGTATGGGTACCGTGTTAAAATTTGGGTTCAATCGTCGGTTTTATCCTGGCTCACGGTTTTCCCACGAATCGTTCCGTATCGTCTACACCAAATTCGTCGGTTTTGGTCAAAATGTCCGTCTACGTTTCATCGGCCAAAAATCCGACCGATTGCGCTTCAAGTACATGCTTCCTCCGCCATAGTTCGACGGACGTTATGTTGGCGGGACCCTAACTTCGTTCACGCGTCACTGGACGAACGGTCGGATGGAATGGTGGGAGTGATCCTGATTGACTAACTCGATATCGTTTACGATTGTCCGTGGCCTAAAAGTTTGTTGTAGTTACGTACGTTTATCTTTGTTCGATCACACGATGCTCGTGGCTGCACGGAGGCTTCTAATAACGGTGGTATTCGCGACTAGACGTGGGTCGTCGATAATCGCGTAGCGCCCAAAACGGCACCACGGGTATTTTTGACCGACAATAACCGACACGTTTCTTCACCGCGTCACCCATTTCTCTTTCTCGTACGGTCTCGTGTCGCGGTTAACTGTCGTCGTCGCTGTTCATCGGTGACGACCGTAACGCCGTCTTATTTGCCTTTCCGTTCGCGATGTCGCCCAGCGGTGCGTTTTTTGGCCACGTCTACTCGTTCTTGTTACATATTCACTCGACGACGTAGGACGCGTGGCATGGCCCGTTCGATTTTACTCGTTTCCGACGACGGCTTAACTATATCATAGAGGAGATTAAAAAGTTCAAGAGATAAAAGGTTTTTCCGGCGTTATTATCGCGAATTGTTATGACACGTGGAGCGAATATACGCCATTGATGGACACTCCTCTGCGGTCCATGTCATCTTGTGATCATTAATCGGCAGATCGACCCATACCGGGGTGACGGCTTTCCGGCTGCGTGCATCGCAGTCCACCCACCGTCACAGTTATCAGTGCCATTGGGTATCTTGGCTGGTGGACGCGGTCGGTACATTTACTACTATCACCGTTATCACCACTTTTCTAGCCGCGTTTTAACTATACATTTTATTTCGTTTACGTATATAATCGCGTTACAGGCGCGCGTGGATTAATCCAAGTATACCAATTACGTCGCGCACGAATATGCAGTTTTTACGGTAAATTAGCCAATTCGTTCACCGGATTGTTCGAGCCAAGTGCGAGTCGGCCAAGTCGCTCATTATTTTTGTAAAAACCATTTCGACGCCGACAATATTTACGCCACTTAAAAGTGAATCAAACGCACGCATTTTACAGAAAACAAAATACTCGCGCGTATATCCGGACACTAAAATATAATACTTTGAGCGATTTTAAATATCACCGAAAGCGCGTTTTTGTGTTTTAATATAATTCGACGACATATTTGCGTCGAAAAGAACAAATATGAAATACGATATACCGTAGAAAATATAAAACGATTCACTGGTCCATCGATAAACAATTAAAGTTCGGATTATTTTTCAAAATATTTAAATTTTTGTTTGTACATTACGAAATTAATGTATTTCTCGATTTTTTCATACATTTTTCTTTAGCTAAGACGTCTACACATTGCCATAATATTTCATCTGTTATACATTAAAACATATTACGTAATGTGTATCGAGTAGAACAGTGTGTAGCTACCTAATATATTTCGGTAAAAGGAAATATATATGTTTAAAATAAAGTTATTAAGTAAAGTCAGTTACTATTTTATGTCTCAAACGTAGTTTATTTAAACAATTATTATTGATCTGGGAGTGTAGACGGAAAAAGTACACAATAAAATCGACGGTTAAACAATTGCAAATTTTTATAAAACAATAACAATATAATACGAAAATTGTAATAGCTTAGAAACTGTGCACATGTATTTATAACTTATCTAACGCGATGATTAACAGGTTCATTTTAAATTTCAGAATAACGATAAATAACATTTTTTCACAGTATATGCTATTTATATTATCGTTGTAAAAATATATCAATATACAAACTGTATTGTATAATTACCTATCTATCTAAGTGCTTTCCTTCGTTATTTAATACAGCACACGATTATATATTACTTATAATATAAAAAACGAACGTCTATTATATTATTTCACGGTCGGCGTTAAATCTTTTCAATTATAACGCATTCCGATTATAAAATTACAAAATGTTTTCACATAAAAGTTTTGAACATTCGGTGCTCTTTTTAGAAATTGTTTTTTATTATTTATCATCTAAATTTTAAACCAAAATTGTAATTTTTTAAATAGCGTAAAAATCAATTGTAAGCAATTTTTATGCCATAAATGATATATATATAGTTGTTGTTAAAAATATATTGTATTTCGCGTTTTGAATGTTTACAAATTTATTACATTTTTAATGTACTTTCCTTAAAAAATATTGCAATATAATCGGGTTATTTCACTTTTTTATTTAATTATGTAATTTGACGAAATATATTTATATTATAATTTCAAAATGTGTCCTTTGTTATTATATTTAGTGAATAAAAATAATAAACACAAATTATTATATATAGAATAGAATATTATTTTATATTATAAAATTAATCGAATACATAAAAGTAAAACCAAATTCACAGACCACTAGTGGTGGTTCGAATAGTAAAATAGATTGTTTTCAAACTAATAGAATATGCGTAACATATTTTTAGATTGTCGACTGTCAAGGTTTTTGATATGAATATACACCATAAATGTTCTGGAAAATCTTTGAATTTTTCAAAATAAGACGTGGTTTTATTATTATTGTTTATTTTTAAATGATACTGAAATTGTCTTAGTTTTCCATAAAACAACGTCGAACCATCCACCTCCATTGTACATGCGTAGAATGGCCTGGGAACCGTCACCTTCGAATAAAACTTGTAATAATAATATAATTTGTGTTTATATCAGAAGTGATTTGAGAACCAAAAAAGCGCTGGCACAAGTATATTGTATACGAGAGGATTACTTTGAAAGGGATAAAATAGATATTGTTTAATAGAGTATTATAAATAGATATTTATCGATAAATGAATATTTTTCGAGAAAAGTAAAAAGTCAACCATGTACATATATTTCGGTTCTCAACCACTCTAGTGTTTCAAATTAAAACATGTATTTTACCACATTAATATTCGTTAGTAAAACAAAACACGTTATGTTTAAATTACAATATGTATAATCAAGCATTTTTATATTTTGCGCTTATAATATTTACATTTATTTATGCACACTCCGGCACTCTAAATAAAAGTTCTTTCATACATATATTTCGCGAGCGAAATAATTTTTCATCGTAATAAGCTAGGATTTGTGGGAAATATATCATCCTAGTGCGTTACTTATGTAGGATAATAATACAATAGGATTATACACAATGATTTTGGAACCTGTAAGCCTATAACCCGCATTTTAACATTGCATAGAATTGGAATAAGTTATTATGTCTTATTAGTTATTATTATCCATCGAGAAGTTTTTATATTACATTAATGGGATGTTATACACGAATTAATAATCCTCGTCAGCCTAACGAAAGAGATAACGAAACTGTTGATAAAAAAATGCTCGTAAAATATCGTCTGAAAATGAAGTTCTAAGGTTTTGAGAATTTAATTTATTTAAACAGCTGTGACGTTTATGTTTTAAAAAACGCTGGGAAATGCGCTTGAAAATATTTTTTCTTCGAATTTGACAATATATTTTTAGACTCTTAATTAAACTACACTTTACGCTCCAGTCTAAATTCTATGAATGTCATAATACATATAATACAAAAAATAAAATAACTCATAATTTATAGGAAAAAATTTAAAACTATAAATTATTAATATAAAACAAAATCCTAATACTGGATTAGTTTATTTCTATTTGACTTAACGTTATTTTGGTGATATTTCAAGTAAAGTAAATGAAGAAGAATTGTGATTTTGTTCAATAGATTCATTTTAAAGTTTTCGGAAATTACATTTTTGATGACATTTATAATAATAACCTACATGGTAAATCACAAATATTATTAAAGGAAAAGCCATTCGGAAAACAGTACATAACTTTTTAAAAATTTGAATTATTTTTTAATTTTATGATTTACTTATATGCATATAATAGGGTACCAATCAAACTAAATTTATGGGAAGTTTGTATCATATATATGAAGAAAATATGGAATATATTTTGGTAATCTAAAAAAAAGGTTGTTAGTTATTATAATTTTAGTTTTGATTGTTTTAAATTTTGATTCTTTATGCATAAATATAATTTTTGGTACCGAAATTCGAATACAAAACAAAGCTATTATTAGAAGAAATATTTTTAACACAATTTCTCTTCATAAAATATCTTAACGGTTTATAGGGTATGTTGATATCCGAAATTAAAAAAAAAAATTAATTGTAAACGTGTGGAAATTCAATGCTTTATACATTTTAAACGTTAGTTACTAAAAATTATTTAGATTATATAATATGTTAAATTAAATATGAACATATACAATTATACGTAATACTTTTTATAGTTTTTAATTAAAAGCCTAGAATGCGTTAAATTCAACTTGTTTACAGATGCAGAATACTACGTGAATTATTAACGGATAATACGTAAATGGCGTTCGCCATGTTGAAAAACAATTATGATAATTACAAACAAAATTTCCTTCATTATATATTGTTGATTCAAACGTTTCGATAAATGTTGTTATACATACCTTCGTTCTTAACGTACGAAAAATATAATAATTTTTTTCGTGACCTCTAATTTTTTTGAAAAATCGAATAATAAACCAATTCATGCACCATATCTAAAAAAAATGAACTTAAATAAAACGGGCACATTAAACGGTAAATACTGTATTTATATTTATATTACGCAACACGGATAAAACATAATTTTTTTTTGCGGCGTCTAACAAATAATAGTAATTAAATAGCGAATCGTCGAATAAAGTTGACCTTATACAAACTATTCCATTATAGGTTACGTATAAAATAAGAACGGTAAAAAACATACATAATATCCTTCAGTTCTAATTAATATGTTGTGTATGCTGTTTATGATATATGTGCACACGTCGAGAATTTAATTACTCACTCAGGATAGACCAAATGGACTAATTGTGCTGATGGGCATAACAAGTGTAAAGCTAAAAATCTAAAGTGGATTACAGAAAGAAAATGATAAATACCGTCCGTTTACGGTATATTCCGAGGATATGAAGAAAAAAGCAAAGAAGCGTATGATAGATCGCGACGGGTGTGGTACTGTAGTGGGTGAATAGGCCGTGAAAAGGAAGTGAAAAAGTTGTATTTTCGGTTGACGGGTGTGTGGGTGGTGGTTGGAGTGATGAAGAGGAGTGTTGAAGATAAAATACGACGGGCCGGCAGAAGAGACTCGCGGAGCTTTATTTCCGGTAGGAATCATGGGCGCCAAACACTAAGACTATATATACGTATACGTATATGTGTGTGTGTGTATGTGTGTTTATGTACACAAAATACGTCTTATGTCGTTGTTTGCGAAGTTATTTAATGATTAAAGAATGATAAAAAAAAATTTCAACAAAATGAAAAACCTGTGTTTCTTTGTGGAAATCTTATGATAATTTTGAATTATACAAACACTCGGGTGTACGGACAAAAAATAACTTTTTTTTAAATATCAATTACTATTTCCTTCGTGGGACTTTTGTAACGTTTACTTTTCTGCAAAAATTCCGTGGTAGAAATATAAGTTTCGATTCGTTTTATTTGTAAAAATTCGTCGAAAAGTTCGTCACTGTTTTAAATAGTTCATATTTAACAAACGAAATAAGCGTTCGAATTAAATCAACTGGAATACATTTAATCTCGCCGACTTCGGTTTATTTAAATGAACGAAATTACATTAATAGAAGAATAATCAAAAATAAAAATATTTCTGGTAAAGTAGATATTACTTCCTATTATTTTACTTAGAGCAATTATTCAATTTACTAAATTTGAAACTTAGATTAGTGTAATAGTCAATCAACGTTTATATTTTAAAAAACACTGAAAATTTAAAAAAAAACAACGCTCCTAAGAGATTTATTAAAGAAAATAATGGCGAATATTTGAAAAATAGTGTTTTTAATGTCGGTGCATTCCTGCGCGGTTATATTTTCAAAATATCGCCTGATCATTCCGTAACTGTTAAAAATAGACGATATACGATGACCAGTGATACCATTGATATATTAAATTTTATTCCGAAAATCTCTTCCGCTTTCGGTACGGGAAAGGGTAAGGTACGTATTTTTTTTATTACAATTAGCAATTATTATCGTTTCGAACAACACGCAACGCACTAGTGATATTCGGCAGCCAGTCGGAAACAGTTTACTGTTGTTTGTATTAAAACGTAATGTAATCGATGACGAAGACCGGCGGCAGGCTGTAAGCTACAATTGGACAAGAGACGCCGCCGCAGTTGTCGAAAGTTTACGTCGGTTTATTGCCAAACGTTGCCGTCGATTTTCACATCCGAAAAAATCGTGTCCACCCGATCATGTCGTCGTTTTATACGAAACTATCTCGTCCTCCGATGCGACGATAAACCCGATTGCCCCGTATACATAATATTTTATTGTGAGTGGCCTAACAATTCTTTGCCTTCTCTGGAATCACCGCATTCGGACTACACTCGAAAGACGCCCCACAAGCCGAATGTTTCGTAGTAACTATTATAGCTCGACGCGGCATGTTTCGCTAAAACGTTTTTGTTTCGTATTTTTAGGTTTTTTTATTTGTTACAATATTTTGCGAAAACTCGATGAAGTATATAACGATAAACTAACGACGTGTTACGCAAATGATTAACAAAATCGGTAAAATGCCCGTAAAATAACAAGGTGAACCAACGATCAAACATTTTTTTAACCGTTTCCAATCGTTGTCTTTTACACGTCGATTGAGGTCATTTGTGTTCGTTCGGGTTATATTTTGACCGTAACACTTTCTCTGATAATACGAGTAACTTGCATTTGTTCGTGTAGATCTTATATTTGATTCATTACCAATTGATCACAGATAACATTTTAGATAGGTGAATTTTGAAATGTGTATTAGTACCTAATTGTTAAAATTCGACGTAAAAGAAATAAACCGTGTCATTGGTAAACGATGAATCGGTTTCCATAAAAATCTATTTTGGTAGTTTTATTTGGATTCAAATAACAACTAATGGTGTTGACTTGAAATTCGTATATGCTATAAATCGCGATATTTTATACTCGACTTGTAATTTTCAAAAGATGTCGGAAAACGGTAAGATTTATTTCCATTCTATCTATACTCGTATAATTTTAAATTGTAATTGCATTAACCTAAATACGTAATATAATTAATCAGCTTAAATTTAATTAAAACTACGAAAAGAAATGTGAAGCACATTTTGTGAACATGTTAATTTCCTGATTTCTATAAACATGATTTATGAGTTTTTAATGATACGTAGTCGTTTAATAACAAAAGAAATTCGTTACAATATTTTTCTAGGAATCCATTTTAAACTTCGCATTCATAGCGAATTTTAAAATTTAATATTTAGAATTTTAAAAAAATTACTACAAACGCTTTGTTAAATATAAACATAACTAATAGCGTCACTTAAACAGTATAATACAAGCGTATTATGAATACGCTTCTTTATTCTCGGAATAAATGTTTTAACGCGCCATATATTTATATCGATGACAAACAGAGGAGACCTAAACTTTTGTTGTCTTCTTAATTCGTCTATAGTATGAGTAACGGTGGTTGGAAAGAATATGTAAAGACGTACGGACCGTATATTTTAAAAGTTTGACACCGTAAATAATGTATAAGTACGATATAAATTTCCATCACGCTATACATACACAATTTTTCAAAGTTAAACGGCAAAACGTACGATTGTTTATTTAGATTTGACAAAGGTATATTTTGACGCTATCTAATAACATATAAATTGGTTAGAACATTAAGAAAATAAATGGTTATAAATGACTTGCGTATAGTTTAATTTTTATTAGAATGAATCAAGTATGTAACGACGGATTTGAATAAGCTGAAGTCCAAATAACGAAGCTCTAATATTATATGACATTACTCAGAGACTAACGTTATCTCCCGCAATCTTTAATTTGCTTATTAATCAAATTAACGATTCAATTATACAATGTTTAGTTAGTTTGTTACGGCGCTTGCAAATGACACAATACTTATTGCAGAAGATAACTTTTGGGACGAAATATTTGCATATACACAAAACTATTTAAGAAATATCTGTATACTTATAAGCGTAATTAACATAATTTTGCTTAACTCTGGAAATCCGTAAGTATATTATTGTCATATTTATATTCATTCTGATTCGTGTTAAGGCCATAATGAATATTTAGTAATAATTTATGCAACTAACAAATACGCAAATTAGTCGTTGTTAGAGGATATATAAATGAGCTATAAACTCATAGATCGACCACATTTATCTAATAATAATAATAATAATAATAATAAATTGAAGAAAATAAATGTACGCGTTCGATTATTTAGCCGACGTATTGCAATATAATTATACGATAAACTGATTAGTTTGACAAAATACAATTTGATACTAGACCATAACGCGTGTCAAACCCGTCTTATTTAATCACCGATTCTTCCTACACGAAACTGTGTTCACGAACCAAAAACACAACGGCGTAAAATCAGTATACTTCTGGCTTCACCCAGAATCGGATGAAACGCTAAAATATCTAAGTGTTTCATTTCAGTCAACATCTACCGAGCTTGAGGTTCGTTGCCTTTAAATTCATACAACCAGTAATACTGTTCTAACGGTGTCTGTAAATTTACGAAATTAAAAAAATACGAAGAGCCGATTCAACTCCCACGTGTATTATTAACGAAATACAAAATTCGCGCTAATTATATCCCGAATAATTTATGTCGATAATCTAAATAAATTAACCGAACATTAAGATTGTCTAATAATACCGTTATTGACGGTTTTTTATTTTAGTAATATAATCGCGCATCAACCACAATTTAAACGAAAAAACAAAGCATATATTTTATACTTTTTATGACGTAATTCGTTTACGTATTTATAATAACGTTATCACATAAATTGGTTTATATACTCTATTTTGGAGTATGCAATGTAGTGTAGCATGTTACTCATGCGTTTGTATTGATTGCGTGTAAAATCAGTTTTTAAGTTAGGATTTAATAAAAACGCCACGTATCTACTCTATGATCACAGTTTAGTCCAAAGTACATGAAACTTAGATCATGTTGATAAATTTAAACATAAGATAATCGAGATATGCCTTATTTAAAATAAGAGCCGTTAAAAAATTAAAGATATTGTTAATGAACCATAGCTATTAAAATAAGTCAATTTTCAAATCCTGGTCCAGATTACGTATAAAAACTTTTTGTTATATTATAAACCAATAAACAACATTTCTTATTAGATAATCACCATTCAAAATAAGAATAGTAACTAAGTCAAATGTTTACTCTTAGTTATATTTCGATACATATTCCTATTATAGAATACTTATAGATATTGCTGATACTATATATATATATATATATATACATACTAGAAAAACGATTCTAAGTAAAACCTGAAGTTAAATATATTTATTCAATACGATATATATATATATTGTATTAGGATTATATTACATTTTAAGCTCCTTCAAAATCCAAAATTGTTTGAAAATGGTCAAGATGATGTGTCAACAATTTTACCGATATTTCTTCCAATTTTTAGGTCGTTCTTAATTGTACTCCAAGAAACTATTAGGAAACGTGTTAAATAAAGCTCTAACTTGATAAAATTTGCTATCGGAAAATAACTCGTGTCAAGATCTTTGAATAACTCTGTCAGTACAAAAAAATGTTCGCACACAGAAAAACACATTATTATAAAATCAGTACATTCTTCGTTTTACTCAAATAGAGGATCATCGTTTTGTAACTACACGCTATAGTATTAATAACGCATTAACTATTAATATTATTATGTCAGTAATGTTCACACTTATTGGGCGAGCTTAAGGAGATACTTACTCCAACAAATATATTTAAAGTATCCAAGTATATTGAGTAATTAGAAACAATGTCTCGAATGAATAAATTTGTACGTTAGAAAATTAACACCTTCAAATAGTCCACTATATTACTACCAATATTTATGTACTAATACATCTATGTGAATACAAAATCTGTTACCTTATAGATTCAAATTGCTTCGATATACAAACATTAAAATAACAGTAATTAAATACCGATGTCCGATTTCTGGCAATTTCGAATATTCCAATCAATATAATATTCAGTTATTATGGACACCATCCACTGACATGCAATTAGAAATAAGTTATTTTGTCGTCCAATTTTATCGATCAATAAATAGAAATTATGTTATTTACAATTAGGCAATATTTAAGCAATAAAAAATTATGGATATTGTACGCGTTGAAATTTGTTTATAATTAATAAATACCAATTACCGCGTTGCCAGTAAAATAAATAGTTGGAAATCGATGTCGACGAACCGGAGTGAACGACAAAAGACAAGTTTTTGTTTATTCTTCGATAATAGATATATTTATTCTTAGTTTTGTCGTTAAAGGAACGGCTTTCTATTATCTTAATAATATATAATCAAAAGTATATTTCATTTTGCAGATTGCTTTTACCTCTCAGACATAAACTACAATATACTGTTGGTACGCTTATTACTTATCTATAGCCATTTTTATTGATTATATATATATATATATATATATATAGGTAAATAAATAAATGAAAACTTTAAAGAATTAAACATAAAAATAATAGAATGTTTATGTAAGTACAGAAGCGCATGAAAAATCATAATATAACTTTATTCATTGATTGCCGAAACGAGAACAACGATATTTATATTATAAATCTTACAAATATAGACTTGTAGGTAAAACGAGTATATTAAATGTATCTAAATACAAGATATTCAATTATACAGTTATAATATTATAATCGCGTACATGTGTATAGTGATGAGCACATTAAAACTTGAAAATTTGGGGGTCTATAACATGTAACTTGTATAATTACCAAATCGAAAATACCCGCGATTAGTTTTTCAATTTGAACAAGAATAGACCGAACGAACCACGATGAGTTCGAAAGAATTACAAATGTCACAAGCCTATTTTACCGGATCTTTAGCAAGTTATTGGAGCTAATTACGAATTGCGAAGAAGTAATATTAAAACATTTTGAGCACAAAGAAATTTATTTATAGATAAAGTTGGCTTGACTTGATAGTTGATGAAGAACAAAGAATGAATAGAGCTCAATATTATATAAATAATAATACTAACAATAATACGTATAAAATAGGAAAAATGACAACACAAATACAAAAGTATTGTAATTATTTTATGAATCGAGTCTGGTCAAATTTGATTGAATGTAACTACTTCTGTGTGTATGCCTAAATAGGCGAGCAAACTATAGGACATTGTTGTATTTATCTGTAATGACAATGTAACCACTAACTTGGTTTGCGTATTTTCTTTTTTATATAGTTGTAGCGTCAAAGAATACGAAGATAAACATATTTAAATAACACAAACACACGTAGGATGTATACACAAACACATTTTCAAAAATGTAAAAAAAATATTTTTGATTTTCCTGAATATCGTTTGGCTCGTAATAAAAAAAGTCAGTCATATACGAAAACAAATTATCAGCCAAACATAAAAACATATCGCTACGTAACAACGGATCTAGTTGTTTGTCACATTAATGATTATTGTTCAATCCGATTTCGTGGACCCTAACCTTCGTTACATTCGTTACACAGTGATCGACGACCTAACGAAAATTGAAACGACTTACGACGTTTCGGAACGATTATATGGACCGACTAATCGGACGTCAGTGATATCAACCACCGAATGATGACATTGAATGTTCCTATATCTGTCTCGTCCGACAACTCTACAAGGGCTTAACTTCTTGGTCGGAACGGCGTATTCGGGAGATTTCTGCGGTAGACCGATCGAAGACCGTGTGCTACATGTGCGCTCATCCTGACCAATCCAACCGTCGAAAAAACGCCCTCCGTGTAGAAATTATTGGTAAGTATATAATTCGTTTTTTTCGCGCTAAACCTGAAATTGCCCTATTCATGAATCGTACAAATCACTTGCTTAGTTCATAAACCGGGCAATCACTGAGGTCCAACATTTTAAAACGATCGTCTTATTTCTCGTCGATAGGTTAGTTGGTTTACTCGAAATATTTATACAACAAAATATCCATAAGCGATCGACATTGTTTGTATCGCAGCTTACATCGAAACAATATTACATTATACATTTTACGTTTAGATATTTTCGTTTATCGTTATATAGCTTTTCTGAATGTATATTGAATACCAATGATTATTTCCCACGGTAGCTTAATTAGTAATTTGTTCTCGGATGGAATATTATTTGAATATACATTCATAATTCCACGGGGAACTATACTCCACATTTATTAATCTTCCAACTTCGAAATTTATCGATTGTTTTAAATTAAATTAAACGATTTCTTCTAATAAGATTATAAATTCAATCGTAATTTTTAATATTTCAACAATCGTATCAATTCCCATATATTGTAATTTCGGCACTGATTTCCTATACGCCTCGAATATATTTACTATGGGATATTTCATCTGCAAATATATTACTCGTTTCAAACGCGTTTTCAAATTATTTATTTTAGAAGTGTGTAAGCTGCCTTATTAAACTTAACGTGTATGTTGATAAGACAATAAAATTTTAATCGACAATTTTGCAGCGCGTATATGTCTAAGTTTTAACGCATAATTATTACACGGCGTTATTAAATCAATAAGTTAAAAGTTCGTACGGGTTATCACATTGTATACGCAATAACTTTTTTACTGGTTACATAAATTGTTTATCGTAATTCGTTTAACGAACTAGTCAACTCGTATCTGAGATACATGTTAATACATTAAATATGTTGCACTCTGTTTTAAAATAATTGTATATTGAAAGCAATAGTATAAGTGGAGAAGGAACGAAATGCAGGGGCATTCGATATCGTTAGTTTTCACTTAACTTAAAAGGCGACCCCTTTAAAATGTTTTATTTACAGGATCATAGAAATACTAAAACATAAGAATAAATCGCTCTTCGTTAATAAAAATAATAATATTTTATTACAATCGTCATATTTTACCGTTTTTTCTTCGTTATAAATACATCAAAGTATTTATAATTACAATTTTTGTAAGATTTAATTTCGTTTCACATTTTATACTAAACATTTTTACGTTACTAGATAATCGTAGATAATTTCTAGACATATTCGTAAAGTAAGGACCATTTTGAAATCATATTCGTAAGAAACAGGTTTTATTAGCATGTTTAGTTTTCTACAAACTTACTTGACTTTTCCATATAACCGCCGTTTAATTCTAAGCATTTTTCATACCGCTGCACCAGCTTCTTTAATCCTTTTGCGTAGAAATTCTCTCCGCCTAAAAGTTGAACCAATTGACAACAATGTTTTCAAGCTCCTCGCCGTTTTCAATGAAGATTATCTACCAAGCAGTTATTTGAAGTACAAGCTGAGTCAACAAGTTTCCAACGAAAATTTTGAATTTTCTTCTTGGTTTTGGGGTTTGTATGAGGACGCGCGTTATCGTGAAAAATGATTACGCTGGTTGACATTTTCTCGCGTCGCCAATTTTGGATCGCACGACTCAGCTTGTTGAACGTTTGATTGTAATTTGATTTCTGCATCGACGTTGTATATTCACGTCTCGACCTCGGTAACGATGTGGAAAAACAATTCATCCCCATTTGGTCGACGCAGGTCCAATAACGCTCGTCCACCGGACGTTCTTTGCTCTTTGCATTTTCTGTATTCACTTTGCACAAAATTTGTGAACTAAAAAATTACTTCTCCACCACCCATTGCGCAATGCCAATATTGCTGCACCTAGCGACTACTTCCACTTTTTGCACTTCAAATAACGGTTTGGTGGACAACCTTTTTTAAAAACGGCAAGGAACACAAAAACGTTGTTGTCAACTGGTTTAACTTTCAGGCGGAGAGCTTCTATGCAACAGAATTAAAGTAGCTGGTGCAGCGGTACGAAAAATGCTTAGAATTAAACGGCGAATTTTGAGGAAAAGTCAAGAAGGTTTGTAAAAAACCAAATATAATAATAAAACCTGATTCTTACGATTGTAAATTTTTTTAATCAAACGAATCTTACTTTTCGAATATGCCTCATATACATAAAATATTATTTAAGTAATTTTCGATTTAAAGTAATTATTTTATTTTAGACAACAACGACAATGGACAGTTGCGTAACAACGGAGACGGAATAACGTAAATTATTTATTTACTACTAAACATGTAATAATTATACAATTATAATTGTTGTAAATTCCTTAAGTGTATTTTCTGTTTCTTTTAGGAAAAATGAAAACTGAAAAGGGATGACAAAAATAATTGTTCCTGCCTTCGTTTGGAATGCTCAGAATATTATATTAATTAATGCTACACTCATAAACAAGTAAACATGGAAACTCAAAATATGTAAATAATTTATTAAGTGATTGTAATTTTTGTTAATTCAATCTTACGATATGTTAAGCAAAATGAAAATGGACGACAAATAGAAGATAATGTTACCTTCGAACGTTCCCCTTAGCAGAACACAAAAAGAACCCAAATATTAACAGGCTATCCAAAAACAAAACGGAAAAACTGTCAACAAGAATGTCGACGATTATGTAATTGGTTCCAATAGAAATAGAGGGATGAAAAGTAATACCAATCGAAGTATTTAAGTATTGGTTGAAGAAATACGATCTCTTTTTAAAATTCCATGAAGGGATTACGTTCGATCGCGGTAAGAAAATATAAAAACGTGCACGTGTTGTTTTTTTTTTTTACAATAATAACACCGAAACATAATAATTTTTGTTTTACGTAGAACGAATAAACTTTGAAAATATTTGTTTGGCGTACAGAAAACCACTATTCCGTTTATTCCGAGACAATAACTCAATACATTGCTGACGGCTGTGAGGATAGACCCGTTCTACGGAAACGCCATTCAACTAGCAACGGTTTTGTGTAACTCGGGTATTAAAACGAAATATATTTGAAAAAGAAAAAGTTCGTTTATGCGCTTAAAAGCGTTTCTTCGATACATTTATTGTGTTGTGATCGCGACCAATATCGTTGGAGCCAAAATTTAATTGGCCAAGCATAACGACACATTGTACGGGGTTCGAGATAACATAACGTTTTTTTCATCATCGACGAAAGAATGAAAGTCGACGTAACGTCTCTCGCCATGGGAAGGACCTCGCTACTGGAGAAAAAGGAATATTCTCGGGGAACATGTAACGCGCATATCTCCAGGTCCATCACGCCTCGTGTGGTACAATGTGTTACGATATGTTGCCGAAAAACGCCAACATAGGTGAAGTCACGCCTCACGACGGTGGTCGTCGATTGCGATAATTACGACCGGATTCGACGAGTTTCTTTATTTAAACAGTGCGAACACGACTTTTTTTACTTTGAAAAGATAAAACTAGAAGATATTTATCTGGACGACAGATTGTATTTAAATACGCTAGGATGGAAACTAGTCGGATCGGTTCCAGACTCGCACTGTTGGTAAAGATCACCACAAACGACCAGATTATGTGGTCGGATATACCGTTCAGACAATAAATAATAAGAAAACGCCGTGTATTGGTAAATATATAATCGAACAATAATTAACGAAAGAATGAGCAAAATTAACCCTAACGGTGTCACAACCGCGACAGATAATTAATAATGCATAACAAAAAAAAAAACGTGGGTCGTCAAAACAAGACGATCACGACGCAGTTCACATAACGACAACCGTCTGAGACGGCCGCAATTTTCGTCCCGACGGGTTTCCCTTTCCCGGACCAATTTTTCAATATCGCACCGAATCGACGGCCGCCTCGTGGTTTACGGCCCGAACAGTATTGTTTGATGGCGTATTACTGTTCGTTTAACAAGCGGAAGACAACCACGGTGAAGTGTTTAAAAACGTCGGGAGTTAGGCTAATCGACGTCGTGGACGGAAAATTTGCCAATATGGGAGATTGGCTCGTGTTCAGTACGTAAGTCGGATATATTTTACTACTAAGTATGTTTTCGTTACTCGCGTAAAATATTATTGTAAAAATACTAGTAGCGTGAAGATGAATTTTTAAATTTTTTCCAAGTCATTAATTACGTCGATTGTAAAATAATAATTGTCCACGTTAATGTTTAATATAATATAGTTGTGTGTGCGCGCGCGCGCTAGCATGTAGCGCGTGTAAAATACGTTTCACTATATTCTTCGCGACGATTAACGATTATTTTTAGTTAAATGTTTATCGTTAATTAATGTTTCCTTTTTCCATGTTTACCGCTACTGTCTATTAAGGAAATTTTTATTTTGACTTTGCTTGTTTAATTATGTAAATATAAAATATTAGCAATTTTTATTTTTGTGTTTTTATAATTATATTTTGTTAATGATTTATATTTTATATGTGAACACTAAACGAAGTGTAGGAGCCAACTATCGAACAATACACTATTTTTAATTTAAGTTTTCTTGTTTAATAATAGGTAAATAACAGCGGATGTTGTGGATGTCCGTTCGAAGAGATCAATTTATCGAATGTTGTAATATTATTTCTAATTAGAAAACAAAAATAAACGACTGCACTTGAAAAACGATTTCCGGGGAAACTATACATTTTTTTCAAATCCATACTCGCATTTAAAAAAACATAAAACACGAAGGTTTTTAAAAACAATTTTTTAAATCGTTAAAATAATGTTTGTTTAAGTTTGTAATAAATTTTTACATGTGTTTCTTAAATATATCCGAAATGAATGTTAATTATTTGTTTTTTGTGTAATATGTTGAATATAATTTTTTACTGGAAAGGAATACGTGATATTTACTGGTGACAAATTGTATATAACTGTTACACGGTTTTTGATTTTCTCAGTAGTTATCTGGAACAATTAAAATAAACAAAAAATTTCAAAATAAAAACCGGTAGAAATATCCGTGTATTTATTTTAGACTTGAATAACTTTTTATTTTTTAAGAGCGCAAATTATAATACAGACTAAACTTGTGACATAACATTTCCATCATATTTAGAAACTATAATAAACTTTTAGCGTTATTCAAAATCGCTTTTCGAATACAATGATTTATTGCATATTATTTATCATTGCGTTTAAATTAGGAAATAATAAAACTACAATCTTCGTCTAAGTAATACAAATGAGCTAATATTTACAGCACTTGTGATGCCTTATCATTTTTTGTTACAATACGTTACGCATTTTGTATTGTATATTTAAATTTCTGTAAAAAATAGCGAAGATTTTTTCGTTATGATTAGAATTTGTCTATTATATATTTTTTTTTTATTTAAACACGCTTACCTTAGTGGAATATTATATGCGTTTTAAATAACTTTTTGGAAAATTATTATGCAGCGTTTTAAATACATTTAATATTATTTTCAATAAAACGATTAATAACGTAATTATACAGCATAGGCTGCAAATATTAAAAGAAATTATATGACATACTTAAATATATATATTTATTTATTTATTTATTTATTTATATATGCTATATGATAATATGATAAGTATGTCATCTAGTGAATTTAAATTCATTAAAATAATTTTATTTAATTTAATTAAAAACGTTTTATGTACGTTTACGTTTTGTGTAAATTGTGACATGATTATTAAATATAATTGACATTATAAATGGAAAAATACCGTCAAACACCGTAATTTCGATAGTTTTGAAAGAATTGGCAGATCGTGCAGAAGACGGGAAAAATATGTCAGATTCCAAACCAACCTGATTATGAACTTTTTAAACAATTTGACACGCTGTATACTCGTACATATTAAATACGCACATTTATTTTTAAAATAGCACATTTTTATACGTGGCATGGCACGAATAAGTTTAAAGATAGAACTATTTATTAAATTAATAGAAACGCCGATGTGGTCGGATATTAAGTTATATTTAGACGTAAGTAGATATTTAACATATTATTGTGAATTGTGATAGTATAAAATGCTCTGTCATTGTTTATAGGTAGAGAAACAATTTTTTTTTTAAGTACCTAAACGTCATTTCAAATGTATGCCTACTTTTAAACGCGCATCGTTTTAATATATTTTTTGATAAAACTTTAACGATAGCAGTAAATGGGAAATTGTAATTTCCGATGAAAATTTATGGTCAAAAAAAAATAAAAAAATAAACAAAAGAAAAAAGTTTTAGAATGTTTTAAAGTAATGGGATCGAAAATGATACGTAAATTTCCTTAGGGATTCTGGAAATTTCTGATTACATTCCATAAATAAAAGAAGATCTACGGTTATGTTTTTTAATGGCGTTAAACAATATATATTTATAAATATGTATTTTAAAAATTTTTCTGATTGAGAAAACTGTGTTTTATAAACAACTAAAGGTTATTTTAAAACAGGAAAGAAATGCTCAAGTCTCATATAAATCAACGCTTGGCATCTAATAATTTGTGGCTTTTTGGTATAAATGCTTAATAAATTATAGAAGTAAAAATGTACAAACTGTAAACTACAAATCACATACTAAGCCCAATTAAAAACATTTTGCTATTAATTGATACGTATACATAAATCGTATACGTGCATTTTCAAAAATATATAAATAATAAAATTCGATTGGTTTTAATTATATTTCATTGGCTTTTTCTACCATTCATTTTCCTGTGTTTTAAAATTACATTAAAAACAAAGAAAATATACTTAACAAAGCACAAAGTCGGTACCAGCCCTTAGGAAATTAATCAAAAAAGTACGTATTGTTGATGAATTAAATTATTGTCAGATAAATAGAACGAAATTGGTCTTTTTTTAAAGAAATATTTTTATTATTATGTTACGAACAATATCGATTTATTTATTAAAATTAATATTAGGACTAAACAAAATATTCTTTTACGTAAAAAATTAAATAAAAAATTTTATTCAAAAATATTTGCTTATAAAAAACTTATTTGATTACATTGTTATAGCGAGTAAAATTTAACAGTAATACGATTTAATGAGGATACATTATAAATAGAAAATAAAGAAACATTTTTAACTCTGTTAAAGTATTAATAATCATTGGATAGATATAATATAAAATATATTTATATCGGTATTTTTATATTATTAAAAGTAATAGATAAACCACCACGATAAAAATTAATTTCGTGTAAAAGTTAACACATTTAAGTTTACAAATTAATCATGAAAAAATTAGGCTTATAATGAGTTTGGATAATTAATTAAAGTACGAGCGTAATAAATTATGAAATAAATATTTATTATTTTAAAATATAATTTATTAATTAAAGTCGCGTAAACTCGTATATTATGATCATTTTTGATACGACAAATTGGATGAATTTCACGCAGCATGATGCAAATATTATAATTTCCGCAACATTTCGAGTGATTTTCATAAACACTTTCCTGAGTTATTGTAACAGAATTTTTGAAAACATTTAGAAACTAAATATAATCAAAGTATTTGTAAGAAGCATTTTATATACGAATTATTCTACGGTCGTTTTCCATATAACTGTAATGACATGCGTGCATATCATAATTTAGTTTAGTTTATATAAAAAGAAATATGCTGTACACAAATATTGTTAGATTTCTTAATAAAATGAACCAAACCTCAACCTTCATGGAATACCGACTATACTAAAAGAATCTCACAGAAAACACATATGAAAGTAATAAATATAATATACACGAAGAATGACGGCCGTAAGGGTTGGCGACTAACTAACGGTAGAACGCCCGATCGCCTGCAGCATAATCAAAGAAAAAGGGTTAAAATATAATATTCTCATAAACAAATTAATTTAAAAAGAGCGACGAATGCGAAGAAACCGGAGAAATTGTACACATGGCACAAATGTTGGGTACCGACCGTAAGGGTTATTAACTGACTAACGGTAAATCGCCCGACCGCCTGCGGTACGAACGGACAAAATCGAATATCTTTACAAATCATATAAAACAGAGAGCACGTTTAATAGTAATAAACATAAATATACATAAAGGACGACGACCGAAAGGGTTACTGAACAAATAACGGTAACACGCGCATTACGTAGGACACTTTCACACGCCGATACTAAAAAGCGTATCCAGAATCAACCAAACAAAGAAACTCAAGGATGCAACCACTACAGTCAACAACACAAGCGCCATAATACCAGATATGCCTAATTTCTATGGAGACATGACGCTTCGAAGCCTATATAACCCAAACATTACGCCTCTCGCCCCAGCAGTCGGGCCAGTGAGGGCAGTCCACGGCGGTCCAGAGCAGTGACGAGCAGTCGGCACGAACTGCCGGCCCAGCAGTGACGAGTCTCCCATCTACTCGTGCGTTAGAGAGGAGTCTCCCTGAGGAGAAGTCTCTCGTCGAGCGCAGTAGAGGAGATTATCATCAGCGCAAGTTCACTGCACCTGACGACGTTCTAGCTACGAACCATCAGCAATCTTCAAGAAGTCGATATTCTGGAGGGCGAGTCTAGTTATTCGTCATCAAAGTACTTGCGTTTATATTTCAACATTTGTCGGTAGATTCGTGAAGCGAAGGCACCGACCCAACCCTTTTTCCTCATATCTCTGCACAATCTCGAGTGTCTACAGACCAAAGATGTCGAACGCGGTAGGCTGTGTAAGAAAACACCATTCTGTTCGTCGAACTCTCACTTTTAATTACATTCGAATATTCTGATTATATTCGTTCTTACGACACTTCTTGATTATGTTCCTGAATAATTTTCGTATTCACGACCTTGAGATAAATAACTGTAATAACTCATTTAACATCACATTTTCGCCTATCTCCCACATATTCCTCACCTTATTTTTCCCCCAAGTTTTATAGTCTTTTCTTTTTACTTTATTTTCCGTTATTTTATTGTTTTTTTAATTATTACATAACATATTGATTATAAATGCAATTCGTTTACGTGTATATTTCTAATTTTGAATGATGACTTATAATTTTTACATAGATACGTTAAAAAAGCACTTGGAAAGTTTTGAGATGTATGATAAAATATTATGTGTTTGAATGTAATTTATAATTTTTGAATAACGATTTGTTTTCGTTTATTAAGTAACACGTAAGAAAGACCATAAAATATTACGAGTTCAAAATCTTTGAAGGTTTGAGTGTTAAAAACATTAAAAAGTTATAAAACGTGTTCGTTAATATCGTTTTATTTGTTTATTGAACACGTAGTGGTTATAACTCCGATCTTATTCGATTTCGCGTCGTTTACTCGGAACTTTTAAATATAAAATAAGCCAGTGTCTCGAGTATATTTACCTTACAATTGAAAAAGGTCTCGAAAATAGGCGCAATTGTCGAAAAACAATCGATAACGTTGTGAGAATTATTTAACTTTTTCACGATTACAGTTTTGTCAGAGGTGATCACCGTTTATTTCGTATTTACTTTAGCTATTGTTGATGTTCACGTCACTACCTTCTTCGTACTTTTACACTATATTTCTACGGACACTATACTGCACTATATTATTGTAGAATCGACCGTTACATTATTAAAACATTGGTACCATTAACTACAATATATGACATACTAACGAACCATTAATCATTATTTCATACGTTCGCTTTGAGATCTCTGCCTGAGCCCAATAATTAACACTTTATTAAATTAAAAAAAGTATTATAATTATTATAAGAATTATTTGATTATACCACGTAATATTTCTTCGTTTTGCTGTAAAACAATAATAACAATTGTAAGAAATCGCCAGTACATCGATATATAAATAAGTTGGACGACATTAAGTGTACGCGTAATTTATGTAGTGAAAATGATAAAAAAAAACAAATATGATTCTATAGACATATATCGATATTTTGCATTGTATTTACAACTAAAACTAAACGTAAATCTTTTTATAGCTGTATGTCAATGATTTATATATATTTGAATACAAATAAATACGTTTATTACACGTAGTATAATATTCCACTAAAAACACTTGGTGTAAAAACAAGTTAGAAAAAAATGATGAGATTAAGGATCATAGACATAATACGAATATTAAATATACGTTATACAATTATTACTGTATATGTATATATATATATAAATACACGAATAAGAAATAAAATAAAATGTATTATTCAAAATAAGCATATGAACAATGGGACACTAATTCTTAAATATTAAAAAACCATTAAAACACTTATATTGTGTTATAATAACAATAATAAATTTGTTTATAGAATTAAATATTTATGTATTTAAAGCCTTTCAAAATCAAACTAGTTTTCATTTATTTTACATAATATAAATGGAAATTAAATATACATACGAAGCCAATTCCATATTTCATTTTTTTTGATTAATAATTCTTTTGAGCTTAATAATATCATGTGATTTTGACATTTCTATACAAGTAATTTGTGTGTGCGTACGCACATGTGTGTGTGGTGTAATTTATTTAAAACTAACTCCACAATTTTTTCAATATTATTTACTGGGACATTTTTTTACCTTTTTCTTTCAATCATCATAACAAATAAATAAATAAATAGCTCTCTCTCTCTCTCTCTCTCTCACTCTCTCTCTCTTTCTCTCTCTCTCTCTTTCTCTCTCT
>JAIPRN010002484.1:0-29990 GCA_025469175.1 Geopemphigus sp. TES_GeoC_2020 | reverse complement strand
TCTTTTCGATAATCGGAAATATCCGTGAATTTTTCTTATTACTATACTTCGACCTTATTACGTATTTTACCATTTCATAACACTCACCGTACTATATTTTTCACCCTACCTTGGCGACATGTTATTCCTTTGTTATAAACATTCAAATTCTACATCCATTATTTAAAACGCATAATTCAGCGCACTCGTTGTTGAGAACAGATTCTAAAATAGAATAAGGTTCTCCTGTCAAATCATTGGTTTGTATAAAATGATAGTTTTATTAACCTTGATTTACGATCATTCGATACGGAATTGATAGCAATATAAATGACAAAACACTCGTTGTTATTTTTACATTATCCAATTTGTGTTATTCATAATACTTAGTTAATGTGATTATTTTATATATTTCCGGATCGTTTTCAGCATTACACATAATGAAAAATTATTCACTTTCCGATAATATATAACGAAACAATTTGCGATATTCAATTTTTAGATAAATCGGTATTCATCGCCGTTAAATATCAAACACCGCTTTTAACGACAAACTATACGATGATTTGGATAAGAAAATATATTATTTTTTAACCGAACACGAAAAATGATAAAAATATCTGCATAAATCGTGTTTGTCGGGTGTGAACCGTGACGTATTGTTTTGAAATTCGACAAGACTCGTGCGGTTTCGTTCTTCGAAATTCGCGTTAAAATCGCTGGTTGAAAGCTTGTTATTTTATTAAGTTGTAAACCGAGACGTTTGATAATTTGGAAATTTTTATAACGAGCGTAAGCTGGGGAATACAATAAGCGGGGACAAGAAGTGAACGCACTTTTGTTGGTATCATTTTAATTTCGGAAACTGATCGTTCGTATTTGTTTACAGTACTAATGTGGGTAACAAATTCAAAGTTGTATTCCTTGTCCATTACAAATTTACTTAAACAACGAGGAAAAAAGATTCGGAATTGAAACGCGTGAGGAAAATAAACGACCACTTTCCATTCTCTTGGTATAAAGACGGCCGAGCGGTTAGATTGGGTTAACTGGGTCTTATAAGCTAAAACATACGTATATATATAAATAGTACACGCTTGTACCGCAAACACGTGTTATTCGAATTAATTATTATGTAGGCGGATAAACACGACGATATAATATATTATTGATACGATGTTTTACGATTCTCGCAAAACGGACTTATAATATATTTATCATTATGTCGTAGTCGTCGTCGTGTTACACATTTACGAACCATTTATATATATATAATTATCGTGATTAATTTCTCGGGGGACGAAATAATCGGTCGTGGATTTCAACTCGCGTGAATACGAAAACTATATATTGTACAGAGTGTGTCAAATGTCTCACGTTGTGGACCATTTTTACAGTTTATTTAACGTCTGTCGAAAACGCGTTGCAATAAAAGCGGGCCGTATCGTTTAAATTTCAATTGTATTACGATTCTTCGGTTCGAACGACGAGACAAACTACGACGTGGCCCTCGAAATGCTATAGGTTGTTCGACTAACGCTATGAGTTACAACATCAGGTTCTTTTCATAATAGCATTACAACTGTAGCTGGTTTGCCACCATCTTTTACTGTCCCAATTCGTTGTAAATTTTTAAAATCGGCCGATGCACTTGCCGCCTACATGGAGTATCGAAGTTGCCGAACCAATAAGCAGTAACTTACGAGCAAACCATTGTCCGAAATACGTTTTAACCGCGAAACGCGTTTCTCTCTGGTGTACGCGCGTTATTCAAATAAAAAAAAACACTGTAGTGTAAAACGAACAATATTGAAATTACCTTAACGTTAACGATTATTTGAGATAAAGCGAAAACGATACCAAAATTAACGTCTGAAAATAGCTAAGGACAATTCGGTGAAAACGATTTTCGATCGAAAAACTTGAATTTTGGCGAACTGGTAATTACGGTAATTAAATTATCGTTTGCCATGTAGTCGAATTCGGATACCGAGTTGCATTATTGATATGGAATTATTTTAATCGTTATTTCTATACTTTCGATAAAATTTATCCAAAGCTAATATCCTTTAGCTCGCCCCTTCTCTGGATCCGTGCCTGGATACTTAATTTTAAAACGGGCCGTGTAAAACTGACTATTAAGTCCACTCTGTATGTACGCGCATATAAATTATACGACCGTCCTGTTGTAGCAATGCGAAATTATCCTCGACAATTTTACGTAATCATAACCTACGCGCGTTATCGTAGCTGTTATTATTGGCGATTAATTCGTCAAATATTTAACGTGAAACGTACGCGCACTGAAACGCGCGTGGTCGTTATTTTACGGCGTATATGTCGCAATATATACATATTATAGAGCGTCTTACTAGGCTACCGTGACCAATACCGAATTCGAGGAAGGTCTGCAATCTCCCCGAAATATCTCAAAACTCGGCAACATGTTCAGCAATAAGTTATAAATGTATCAAAATTTCACTCGAGAATTATGAACGCCCTTTCCGCAGCGCGCTCGTCGAAATGACTTTTTTCCCGGTTACGGTCTAAATAGGATTTAAAATACCGACGTTTAGATTACACAATTATCCCGCAAAATGTTTCCTATTTAGAAGTTTTTCCAATTACTTTCGTTTTTTTTTGTTCCCGGTTACGTATTGGCCGGATGCGGGTACACCCGGTTATTGAATATTTGTTGCGTGTTTAACCTTTTGTCTCATCACGACTTATACAAAATTATGGCAATAATTAAATGTATTATTGAAACAACTTACGGCATATACAAGAATATAGACTGGCAAAACACTTGCCTATCCGGCCACTCGACTACGTAACGTAATAACATATTATGGGCAATTATACCGAAGTTACACAAAAAATGTATTAGCCATTAGAGCTGAATGTTTTATACTTAATCGTTACATATTCGGACCGTAAATATATGATCCCCTCGGTATTGATTCGTCCAGGTAAACTTACGCAACAAAAGAAAAAAAAACTTATTTCACGACGTGTACGTGAGTGACGAGGATTTGGATACGAAAAACAACGTTTGTTGAATTATCGAATGATTTATAAAATAAAATCAGTACAAAAACGGATAATAAAATATTAATTTAAGAAGGAGTGATAGATTATCGGCGTTTAATTAATTAAAAAGTTACCCAACGTCAGCCCGAAAATGTAATTATAAATTTTTCCATTCAAACACAAGGGTCGTAACCGAATTAAGAACAAATTATTAACCCAAGTCTTTATTTTTAACATGACTTCGTATAGTGGGCGAAAAACCCGCGAAATTGAAGACAATTTCGGCAATCATGTTAAACAAGGATTTATACTACTTACTGGCTAAATGTCCGAGTTGGTAATAGGGAATTACGTTTTGAAAAAGTAAAAAGCACCTTATGGCTTGAAAATAAACGCTCAATAAAAATGTAGAGTTAAATTTCGTTTATAATTCGGCCACAATTATTTGTTATTAATTTCTTGGCGTGATAAAAATTGAAAATGTTTTTTATTACGAATACTTAAAAACGTTGGAAAATAATCGAAAACATAAATATAACTTATCCTAAACTCGTTGGTATTGGTCACAAAGATTGTACATTGATTAACTACATCAAATAAAATTCATCGTCAGTACATACGGTGATATTTCGTATTTCTTTCTCGTTCATGTGTGAGGCGAGGCATACAAGAAGTAAAATCGACATGTACGGGGAGAAAATTGATTCGAATCTTTTAAATAGTCGAAAAAATGGAACTAAATTATGTTCAAAAATTACATAGATTACGACGTAGCGAAAAAAAGTGCACGCATTGAGCCGTTGTAAATCGCGGTGCATGGAAAAAAGCTCGTGAATGTAACGCTCCTGATAATAAATTTACCGTGTCAAACTCTACGTTTTAAACTGGAGAAAAAAAAATTACTACGTTTTTCCACAATAACACGTACGAAAAATCTCGGCCGTAAATACCAGACGCTCGGGCTTTTTATAAATTTCAGTATCTCTTCAGGCAATGTTCGCTGGACGATGGAGGGCACGACGTAAATCGATTAAATACGGTATTGTAATATAATACACACACACACATACACACACACACACACACACTCACACACAGGCACGTAGGACAAGTCTCTCACGATTTATTCGAAAAATCGTAAGTATATGTACGTACATTGTACACGTGTTATATCCGGTAATGCGCCGCGTTGAGATAATAATTTATTTTGTAGAGCGGACGACAACAACGGCGTCGTGGGAAAATTCGATCGTTTTTGTTGGAAGATTAAAAAGAAAAAACCCAGTACGCGCGTGTTTGTTTAAAATCACGGTCGTTTTTCTTCTATTCTTTTTTCGGTACAAACGTATTTATTATGTTCGCGAGTATGTCGCGTATACACAAACACACGTTTATATATATATATATAGATACCGGCACGCGCGCCAAATAAATGAAATGAAACACGAGTTATATATATGTATGTTTGTATATAGTTACAGGTGGAGAGCACGACACTGTCTTAGCGCGCGCGTTTCTTAATGGAACAACACCTTTGTTGTAGGTCGGCCTAAGTACCTGTACCAATACATATAAATATATATATATATGTGTGTGTGTGTGTTTGCTATAACACAATTCGCGATTTATGCGTACAGTGTTTTTTTTTTTTGTTATGTTTTACTCGTCGCCACAACGAACGAGATCGAGAAATAACTATATCGTTCTTACGTTAGTTATAATATAGTGTTCTCGGCATTGTTATATTACTCACACGCGTGTGTGGTTAACGTACATTATTATAATGAGTGAATAGACCCGTTTTGCGTACATTTGTGTGTGTGTGTGTGTGTCTGTGTAAAGCGACGTTGACGATCAGATAAAAAGTTCACGGTTTATGCGCGCAGACCGATAAATAATACAAGTCCGTCGTATAGAACGCGCTTGGATAGTAGTATTGTTTTCGCGCAATTGTTACACGGTTACTGTACGTGAGGAGCGCAATTTTTGTCGTACGAAATATACGTTGTGTAGTTCGGACGAGTGTGGTGTATTCTCGGATACTTGTAAACATTAACAATTATCGTTAATCCGAAATCTTTACGTGACTTTTTCGGGGTTTTTTTGTTGTTATTATGCTCATCGAGTATCGTTACGGTTATATAAGAATTTTAAACCAGACGATTTTATAACACGAGCTTATTTACGTGTTTCGTTTCGAAGTTTGTAAGAAGAAACCATCTAAGTCGTTAATTATTTTTTTCGTTACGATTTATTATCGTGATCAACCTACGAACGTCTTAAGGAACGGTTTACAGTAACAGTGTAAGATTTTAATAAAATATAACGACGTACGAGCGTCGTATACGGGCGAAAATAGTATTAAAATTGCGTATTTAGAAACGCTTGGTTTAAAAAGTCAACGCGTGAGAAAACCGAATTTTTGAAAAGGCACGTCGAAGAAAAGTCACGTTTTCTAATACGAACGATTTCGAATATGTTTTCATCACGGATATTCGTAGCTACGAAGCGATTGTCCCAATACGAGGCGATAAATGTTGACGTTGAATTATTCGCGGTACGGACTGTAATTGAACGGACAGCGGATACGATTCTAGAACATTTACAGCTCCGAAGACGAGTGAACAATTTCCTAGGAACATCTTTTCGAAAGTACATAATTCGTACGAATATCATAAAAGAAAACCGTGTGTTTCAGAGAAATTACATTCTATGATAGTCGTACCCCTGTCACGTAATTCTATTATATTTTTATTTACCGATTACTACTAACAATTATTCGTATCACAAAACAATAAGTAATTGTATATTAGTTCGTAGGCGTATAATTAAGAATAGAAAATAATGAACGGCAACATAACGATTATGTGTGGTGTTTACTTGTTTAAGACACGTATACGCGTTATATAATGTAACTACGCGACTTCGATAGAACCTTGTCGAATAATCGGAAACGAATACGGTCCCCGATACGAACGTTCGAATATTACGGTTCGAATCGAATCCCGATAGACATTTTTGACGCCCGAAAGTTGCGAATACGTTACGTACTTACGGTATTCCTACTACTCGACATTCTAAACCAGCCCCTTCCCGATACACATTCGGATTATTTTTTAAAGTAAAACGACGCGCATTATAACGATATCGAAAATTACACTTTTACCGAACAAAGTTCGTTATCAACGGTTCAAACGCATCATTGCGTCCCGCGTTATAATTTCTAATCATAATATCGTTATTATTAATACGTGGCCCGGTGGTTGTTCAGTCGAATTTGTTCCTGTAACCGATACGTCGTATTTACCCTTTTTCGTCGACATTGTTACGGCTGTCATCGTATTCCGACAAAAATCACACACGCACACATAATACGTATAATGAAATATTATACGCGTACCTATACAGTATACACTTCGAAACTATATATTTATATACATAGGCTATAGCTAATGCGTTCCGAATCACGTATGCCTGGGACGAAATCAATTATTACGTAATAAACGTAATGGTGTTTTCCTTTTTAATATCACGCGATCCATTGCGTATGGTATTTATATTAAAACAACGGTGTAGCTAAATTGAGTCGTCCTAATACGAGTTAATATGTTCCCTTCGTTTCTGTATAATATCTATTTTATTGAAACGTCATTGAGTTCGAAAAAACATTTTGCGCGAATTTTGTTTAAAACTACCATCCAAACTTGGCTGTTGGTCGTATAATAAAACGAAAAATTTTTATTTCGGTACTAAATAATATATAAATAAATATTCGACTTTATCAAAGTTACACAAAAGCTAGTCTAAAGGCGTTAAAAATGGATTGAACACAACTGCGATTATGTGGAGAAATAATGACATGTTTTGACATACTTATTTTGTAAATTTTATTTAAACGTACGCGTTTTTTTATTTTAACAGGTGTTTTATTCTTACTTTTTGGACGCTCCTCGTATATATGTGTATATACTTTATATTCCTATGATAAAGTGAAACGATAGCTCGACCATATTTTTAAAAATCGTCGGAAACCGTTAAAATCGACGTACCGTGATGGATCATTTTTAAGATTTCGAGGACCATTGGTTACGAGTATCGGAAAAATATTAATTTAACAAAAATAAAACGTACCGATTTAAAATTAATTTTCGTCCTATCTTTTTGAAACATAAAACAATAACGATAAGAAAAAAAATTGTAGAACTTTTTAAATTCCGTATTCACCTGTATATTATAAACAATTACGTTGTGGTTGAAACTTAATCGTCTGGAATAATATTCTTAGGATTTGCCGAATCCTATTCGTTCTGAAATTTATTTTTCAACGTATCAACGTGTAAATTCCATTCAAAAATGTTACTTTTATAAATGTACATATAAAATAATTGAAACATAAGTGGAATATTTTCAACATATAATCGAAATTGGAATATTAAATGCAAACAGAGTAACATATTTATAGTTTGGTCGTTGTTGTATTATTAAAACAATCGGTTTATATTTTGTATAATTGTATCGAAATATGTATAGAACGCGTTTAAACCGAAAACAAGCGCGAATAACTTCTTTTTGTGGAAATAATGGGTACGTTTTTGAGCGTACCATAATATACACATGTGTATATTCGATTCTCCACTCTAGTCACGTATAACGTGCTTATGGATTAGATGATTAATTACGTACAACCATTCTAAAAGGAACGTATACTTATTCTGTATACAGGCGCGTTATTTGACACGAACATCGATTTTGCTGATGTTAATACTTTAATTTGATTAATTATTTCCGAAGAATGTTGAAAATAATCGAAACGGATTCGTAAATATTTGTAAATAAAACGTCATAAAACGGCCGTTTTCGAGACGAATGTACTCGTGGTTGAATTCTCGGAAGAAAAACCAGCTGTTTTTGGCGTTCCAAGTTTTGTAAAATTTTAAGTCGCTAAATTGATGATGGTCTTAAACACGTGAATAGTGTTGTGTTCGTGTTTAAAGTTTTGTACGTGCCGTATTTTCACGCTTTTTTATTTTTTTATTTCACAGGCGGCAGCAGTCTGATGGACAACTTTATTGTCAGCACGTTAAAACCTGTGCTACTACTGGACATCATAAAGCCAAAGTAAGTGGTGTACGTAAAGAATTTTAGCCGAAAATTTTATTTTTAAATTTCAGATTTTCGATTCGTTTTAAAAGAATTAATACACGAAAACGTACGAAACCCCGTGCAGTTTAAACGTTTTTAACATTCACTAATAAAAAAGTCGAATTTGTTCTTTTTATCCCTTTATCTCCTCATCTCGATGCTTGTCCAACAGTTTACACAAACAATATTCCGTTGATGCCCGTGCTAATTGATTAACGATACGTAAAACTTCTGGCGCCTAAATAATCCGGACACTGTTCGCCTTCAAAACAAAAATATTTCGATTTATAAATGGACAATTTACTCGTTTCAGTCTACTTTTCTTTATCATTTAACTTATTTACTTTAATAATACAAAGTCAGTCATATTGTTACCTATTAAGTTGTTCAAAGATATCCGTTTCCTATTTTAATTAAAATCTCCAAACTATTCAATTATCAACCAATACCGCGTTCGACACAACCCGGCTGCTGGAAGACGAATATTTGCCTATTCTGTGGTAAGACTACGTGTCGACGATAGTTATAAATAAACTTCAAGTCTCACGTCACGTCTGACAACTATCCGTTTACGTTTTGTTCCGCTTATTTTCGATTTTACGTACGTCACGTAGCTGTGATGATTGATCTTTGTTAGAAAAAAACTTAAATAAATATCACCGGATACCGACACGAGGAGTTGTTTTTTCCCAAAATGCATCAAAAGTATTTAACGAGAATAAGTACACGCTACACCGCGTCTATATTGATTTAATTTCGCCGTCATTTCGAGTACATTACATTATAATATGAAACGTTTTGACATCTTTTGTTTTACGATTGCGCTTTTGACGTTGACTCTCGGGTATAGCTTAAAATGAACTCTGTAATAAAATTAGAGTTCTATTTTAATAAAATATCTAATGCACTACGGTACATGTCTATATGTATTATACTCGTAATATGCGCAATACGTTTAATACGTATTTCGTTTCGGTTCGGTCGGAGATTTAATTTAGGAGTTTTTGTGTACTTTGGTGGAGCGGCTGGGGAGGCGGGTTAAACTTATTGTACACGGTAATCTAAAACTAGACGTTAACGAGTTAATACATTAATGCTGATTTCATTGCACCAATTTTAACTTAACAGCGTGCGACCGTTCGGGGACAACATATTCCGAGTGTGCTTTGTTATATCCCACACATTCACCGGATCATACGATATTTCATTCGAAATGTAAATTTTCAACGTTGAAGAAACAGAAAAATTGGACGAATGGTTTGTTTTAATCGTTTCAAACACTGCTACGTAAAATTACACGTGTAACAAAAAATCAGGAAAACGTAAAGAACATACGGTAATTTCGATTTTGGGCTTCTCGACCAAATTCAAATCAATTTCACACGATCTTTGAACGTGTTTTTCGCATACTGAATTAGTATTGAACTTTGTGTCCAAGTTAAGCTTACGATATGATAAAACACCCGAGGACCGTAAAAAGTTCAAATTAATACTCATTAACCCGTTAATATCTTCGGTAAAATAATGTATACAAGATTTATTGTTCGATTCATTTCTATTCTATAGTTTTATCGTTTTCGATCGTAACCACCCGCCGCAAAAAAAAACGCCGCTTAAGTGTGTGCACATGGCCGACGGCACAGTGACATCTCTGTTTTATCTTCGTTCACCCTCTTCCCCTTCATCACGTTCATTTTTGAAAAATTTTCTCGACATTCGTTTATGTATATATATATTTTTTTTTACTTTACCTCACACACGTATGCTGATACTTATCCGACCGCATAAAATCCATTGCAGCCGAGCTCGTTCTAACACACGCCGTTTTCATAATATTCACTTTCCTTGTATTTTACTATATTATGTGCCTACAATGTAGAGATAAGCAAACGGGTTTGTTGGTCGTGACGGTTCCGCTAATGGGTCTAAGTCTCGTCACTATGTCGTCGTCAGCTAAAGGACTCGAACGGCGGTCGGTTCCTGTCATTCGCTCAATATATATTTATATTCTTTGACGGTATGTGATTTCATTAAAACCAAACTTCTTAGAGAACAAGAAGTAACCATCCCCTGCGGTCAAAGCGAAGAATTTAATATTAATTGATCTTCCTTATAATAAACGACCAAATAGAAAAATTAATCGTATTTATTTGTCATAAGCGTTCTGATATATAGTGATTTTTACGAAAAATACAAACAATTTTTCAGCCATTTGTCACGCCTCTAGTAAATTATATACATATTTGCATTTAGACCGATATGACGACGTTTGTTTGTCCACGGTTAATAATCATGGTCGATGTCGAACGATATTTTATGTTATTAATACTTCTAAACACAGTTTTTAAACAAAATTACGTTTATTTTCTAGGAGGATTATACAATAATTCGACCAAATCGAGTGGAATGGAGCTAGCATTACTCCGTAATTTATATTCCTCCTCCTTCGTCTATTGCAACCAATAAAAATAAATATTGATTACGTGATAATCAACATCGATAAGGAAGCGTTGAATTTTAAAAACGGAATGTCTCGTTTTACTCTTCGTAGACTTACTCTTATTACAAATAGTTTATTTTGCGATCTATTATTAACTTTTTTCCCTTTACGTTCCCGTATCAAATGTGTATTAGCAACTTTTTTGCGCGTGAGTTTATTTTGGAACTTTATAATTTGAATTAAAAAAAATTAATTTACAATAAAAATATCGCTCTAAACGAGTGGATATTTTAAGTGTACTATTCAGTGTATTATCATTGTAGGTATTACGTATTAGAGCGAAACTTGTATTTAATTCAAAGTCTATCGTATTTTCAATTTGAAATATTTCGTTTCTAACATTTTTGTATAACAATTTAAAATATATATATACTATTTTGTCTTATTTTTAAATAATTTTCATTGTACTGAGTACATATATATAATATTGTACAGATGTAATGTATTCCACGATACGTATAATTCAAAAAAATTGTTAAAGATAGTTGAACGTATTGTACGATTTTGAAGCTATATTTAGATTATTTATCGCATACATTTTGGTGGGTTGTAGTAAAATATTCGTACCTTTATATTAAGATAGTTTTCGAAAAATTTGATATCGGTGTTCCATTACGTGTTTCTAATCTATTGTAACGTAATAATTTACTTATTTATTCAAATATTTTAAAATTTAAGCGTAACATTTTTTGTGGAAATTGTAATGGTACTACGGAAACATTTCGTAAAAAATATATATTTTCTAAACATAGATACGATAATTACAACGCAAACATATTTTAGACGCGTGAGCACTTCATTTTTTGTGGAAAATGTCGTAGATTTTTAATGGGCATTCGTTTGGGTAAATTCGAATAAGAAACAAGTGAAATATACCGTTGCCGAAGTCTGTGGAAACATTTTAAAAGCACACACAACGTCGTACATTCTTCGGTCCCAGACGACATACGTTTCACTTACTTTAGTTCTGTTCGTTTCGGCTACGGCGTGATTCGCAAATTTCGTGTCGGTTAACGTATTAATCCACAAACACGTCCACGATATTTGCGGCGTACTCAGGTTACAGGTTAAGAATACAGAGTGTATCACGAAAATTTGACAATTTCACTTAAGAAATCGGGACCGACAAATAATTATTTTTTGTAGTTGGGCTTGTATGTGCGCGGCAGACGCGGATGACGACAATTCGATTCGTTTCCTCTTAAGGAGTTACCAAACAAAACCCATCGCTCGGCCTGTACGTAACATAACACGTTATTACAATAACGTGTTCATTCCATTGATTTATGAAACGAAGGTGCACGAGCATAATTTCGCGAACTTACTTTGATGTTGTAATGATTAGAAGTTCGTCACGAAATATTTTGCGTAAATACTAAAACGTTCCTTTAAGATGTTTACTTCAAATACAAATGCGGTGATCCGTAAATTTCTGATCGAACCGCGAAACAACAATAAACTAATTGAGTAAAAAGTTTAAAAATGTGCTTTTTGGAAAATTATATCTGAAAAATTTCGGTAAAGTGAATATTTCACCCAATTAGAACAATATTCGTCAATATTTTAGTATACATAGAATGTGTATACTTACCAACGAGAAGCAAAAGTCCGAATATAATTATCGGAAAATTTAAATATTGTAATATAGATGGTTTGAGTGACTGAAGTAAGAAACTTCATTCGTAAAACAACTCGATTTTTTTCGAGTATAGAATTAGCATAAATTTATTTTCGCATACTTAGGATACGTAAGTGATTTTATTAAAATATTCGTTTCATACTACTGAGTATCAATTAGAAAAACTCGATTTTGTAGCGCGAATTATCGCATATTTTGACATAAAACGTGTCGGATTTTGGGTAATTTTACTCGTTATAATAACATATTTTAAAAACTTCAATATTTTTACCTTTTAATTATTTGTGAAGCGAAATAAACGTTTTTAAAGTGCATATAAAATCGAAAAAATTAGTTAAATCAAAAATTATTCTAAAAAAAATTGTTTTTCCCTCGCAAAAGGTTATTTCTAAAAATATGAATAACTACGAGTATTTTTAAATTAAGTAAAACTGCTATTTATATATCGTTAGTATTTCAATTTACTTTAATTATGTTGTACACATTTTATATCGTTTATTTTAACATATTTTGAACGTATAGTCTTACGTATTCTAAATATATTTACGCGCAATTGAATAAAATATGTTTAAAAATTATGAATTTAATGTATTTATTTCGCAGTTTCCTAAACTGATATTCACAGTTCTGTTCCGCTCGACTTCGGTTATATAACATCGGTTATTTGAAAAAATCCTACACACTCAGTATAAACATAATCATACCCTCATTAAAGAAAATTCTTCTTATGTGCCTACATAAACTCAAAAACCCATAAAATAAATATTTGGAAAGATACAGAGGTATTATACGAGGCGTAATTAAAACGGTTTTACAAACATATAGTTTTTTCTTTACGATGTCTCTTTAATCTTTTTTTCTACAAACTGGTAGTAGTCCGATGGTCTTTCTTTTTATTTAATATATATATATTGCACATCGTATATCAATTAGAATTATTTATGACTGAGAAGTTTCGTTTAATATTCGTCAGTCGTACATTCGGTGATCTACTTAATATTTTAAAGTTATTTTGCTATCATACACAGTAATTACTATAATCCTGCGCTACCGTTGTCGTTTTTAAGTATTTATTTTAAAAAGTTTAAATATTTTTACTCAACATTTTAAATAGCCATTTTACGAATCTATTTTTAAAAAAGTAAAAATATTTTTGTATAAGTATATTTAGGTATTCAAAATTAAAAGGATATTTTTTTACACGAAATATACGTCGTTTTACCATCTATCTAACAACCACATCGGGTCCATCATTATAGTGAACAGATGATTGCGATACTCTTATATTTCATAAATTCGTTTGAAGAATACTAAAAGGAAAATATATAATCGCCTCGATAAAATAATGTCGTCACACGAAAACGTTAAATATGCTTTGAAAACTAACATAATACCAGTACGCTTATAATATACATTTTTCAATTCGAATATTATGTATGAACTGAAATATACGCCATACATTGTAAATTTATACATAAGTATTATGTATGACCGCTACTCATTTTTGGTTAATTTTTTTTATGGGTTTATAATTTATAAACTTGTATTTGGAATAAATAGTTCGACATTTTTAACTAAGTTTATTCTACATACCCGTGTTCGAATACAAATAACGTTAATCAGTATTTAGAATACATTAACGCCTATTATTACTATTATTTGACAGGATGTAAAATTTGGTTATTTATTGCGATGTCAAAATACGTACAGTACGTTTACGTAATAATATTGTAACATTTGACGTACAATCTTTATGGATTAACACTTTTAAATGCCTTAAACTCTAAGAAGTATATATTTATTTATTGGCGAGAAGTGTAATGAATAATGTATTCGAAGAACGCTGAAAGTTACGCACAACTCCGTTTAAATGAAATTTATAATACAAAGTATAAGACCACATTTCTATATACCTGTGTGTGTGTGTGTGTGTGTGTGTATGTTCGTATGAGTATATGTACGTGACATAAGAAATTAGTTTTATTGGTTCGCGTAATTTTTTTATTTTTTTTTTAACTTTTTTATATTTTACATTACCGGAACGCAATGTATATATTCCGTGTATACGATATGTCCTTGTAGAAATTTATCCGCTATTTTTGTTTATATATTATAAATATTCGTTATATCGACTAGTTACTTATTATACGTCGACAACGTTCGTATACATTTTTGGTTATACAAACCAATAAAATTAATTTCTATAGCGAAGTCGCCGTATTATTTTGTATATTGTAGTCGTATCGTTCGCGCAACTATATTCTTTGGAGTGGTGGAAAGGCCAGAGATCCTTAAAACTAACGATAATTAAAAAGACGAAAAATGAACGGTGACTGGTCGGTAGTCAACAAACAACCAACGGAAAAACAATTTAACGATAGACGGATAAATCGAATCGGAACTTTCGACCACCTGAAGCCAGTAATTGCTTCCAAAACTGTAGCATATACGATCGTTCGTACCTTTATTGGAAATATATGTATACGTTTCTTTCGAAAGACTTTTGTTTTTATTTTTTAGCGAATACAGTGCCGTGCGTACAATTGCTAAAGTTTACCATAATAATGTGCAACATGAACGCGTATATATATATCGACTTTTAATTATTCTAACTGAATACGGGGAAAAAACGACGAGAAGTCAATCAAGTTTTACGATAATTTTCCAATTTGAATATTGATTGAAACCTTGTTTCGATAATGTATACGCAAATTCGATTTCGCCGCGCTCGGGCCGACGGGAAATTTTATTTCGTGACGGATTTTCCGACACATACTTGCGTGTCTGGCACGGTTATAGCGCGCCACGCAGCGACGTTCATTTCGTCAGCTCGTTCGTACGTATCGATTTGCGGGTACGGCGCGTTAATGCGCTCGAATGAAAGCCTATTTTGTTCTCATTCCGATCGCCGTATTAATCTAAAACTTAACCTACCACGCGCTCGCGTAACACGTTTTTCGAAAATTGCCCCTTCCCCCCTCTTATTGGTCGCGTATTTTCCGACCTCGCGCAATTCGACGGTAAAACTGTTTTCAGTGACGTCAACCATTGAATCGCGCCATCCCTCATCCCAGTTTCGTTTGTCCAATAAGTTTGATTCTTTGGACACGATTACCTTTAACGGACACTTGTAATCGAAGACGATTACGCGTATTTCGTACATGGACGATATATTCATAGTTCGTCTTAGCGTCGCACTCATATCGACGCTTTTTCGGACCGAAATTAGCTACAGCAGAAGGGGTCGATGCCTCGAGTTTCGAGTACTTTATTCCAAATATCGTTGGAATACATATATATTCGAAATCACTCGACGCTAGCCTTTGAACGTTTCTTAAACTGTGCCATATTCTCTTAAAGAATACATACTTTTTGTAATCGTTCGAAATATTTTGAAAAACAATTTGTTAAGCGTTTTAAAAGGCTCTATTGTCGTTTAATGCGATTTAGAATTATTTTACTCAAATACGATCGATTGTTGATTGTAATTTTGGCATCTGCTCAATTTCTCATTATTTAGCCATTACTGAATATGATAATGCAAGACCTCCTTAGAATTACGTCGATTTTCGTTTGTTTTTTTCATTTTATTTCGAAAGTCTTATGTAACACTTGTTAATTACAAATTTATAAAACGTAAGCGTGTATTCGTTCGTATTCGTCACGCGTATACGTAAATAATATCGCGTTTCCATTGTATCGCTTGTCGGAATCGAGTATGAAAATTGAATCGAACTTCACCTTTTGTTTCAGTGTGCTACTCAAGATTTATTCGAGTTACTCGAAAGAGTCCAAAGCAACCGCCTGGACGACCAGAGATGTGTTCTACCACCGTATTTCACCCAAGTAAGTACAGTTTAATATTATTCAAACGTCCTACGGTCGATTTGCCGAATTATTTGCTTACTAAACGCAATTTAGATACGATTTCGTTTTGCGTGTGCCGTGATCCATTTTTCCGAAACGCGTAAATTATAATAGTGTTTGAATGTGAAAAAAACACCTTTGCCGTTTCCATTTTTATCGTCGTATTAGTATCGAGTGCGTTTGTAATTTTCAACGTTATACCGTATCAAGCGTTCCGGAGTGAAAATAAGTTTGTCGAATTCCTCGTTCAAAATTGAAATAATTAATGCAAAAATAAATCTCGTTATTATGCGGTATCTATAAGCAATTTTTAAAATGTTTAAAATTAATTGCCTTTAATTGTAATCTTACTGAATGACTTGCCAAACGATGAGTGTAGGGTGAAAGGTGAGCAACGTTTCGATACTTTTTACAGTTCTCGTAGTCGTATGATCATACGATCGCATTAATACACGAATCTATGAATATTTGACGAAGTACAAATATAATTTTATTTCATTGTTCGCCGTAAGTACAGATATTGACAACAAATGAAATAGATACATTACTTGTGGATTACATATATAGTAAATTGGCTTCAATTAATTATACAATTATTTCTTTACGAATAATAATGACAAATTGAAATTAAACAAAATTGTCGATCCGTTTAATTTATTAATTTCCAAATAAATTGTTTTTTCGTTATTTGTTCATTCGCGTAATCCGTTAATCGTTTTATCTTTGCTCAATACAACAATATTATATTTCAATATTATTTAACGCGGTATTTTAGTGTCATATTTCGGGGTCTTAAACGCACTTTACATTCACAGCCCTGCCCGTCGTATAAATATATCGCAATATTAGTTTTGCTAAAATAACTCAAAACAGAATATTGACATCGTTCTAAAGTTTGACCGATGGAACATGCTATTTTGTAATTTGTGTTTAGTTTCGCCTCGTAATAAATTAGCGCATTCGACTGAAACAATGACTGTTGTAATAATCCATCATTTCACTGTACTTTTCGATAAACGTGCGTAAACCACGAATTTTGAGTTGAAACACGCTTTGACGTAACGTAAATTCTACGCGTACATAAAAATGTACGCGCAGTTGTGTGGAATTGTATCCAGGGCGTAATTTTTTTCCATCGTTATTTTATTAGATCGTGTACAATTGTAATTATAATGACGCGATTACATTCCAGCTAGATGATTAACAGAAAACAAACAAAAAAGAAAATTGATAATACTTATATATACACACACATACACATATAATATTATCAAGACTTATTTTTGTTGTTATTGAGGGGAAAGAAACACAACTTATATTCATATTGGGTGCATTGTGCGTATAAACAATTACGTAACGATATTGGTGCGTGGTTTTACGTTTGTCATCTAAAACAGTGTTTGTATGCGTGTGTTTGACGAAGTACGCGTTAAACGTTATATTCGCTGGTAACCGATGTCAACTAAAATATATTTAAGTCTTGTCACGGGCATCAGATATCACCGACGATATTCACGACGAAAATAGAATGCGTGTGTTATAAATACGAAGCCGCTTCACTCTTTTATAATATAGCGCTGACGTAGACGTATTAATAATTTAAGAGATTTAACCGAAAACGAAAATACGTATTATATCAGTTGCACGCATATTAAATAATAATGCGTGTAATGAACGCAGCGACACGTGACGTTTCCTTTTTTCTTCTTAATTAAAATTGTTTCCATGGGACCGCGATCTTTATAGTGTAGGTACACAAATAATTAATGGTACTTAATCCCAAACGCGAGGTAAAGTACATATTGTGTCTTGACACAAAATGAAAAATTTTGAACGATTTATTTGATACAAAATAAGTACTTTAGATTCGGTGAAATTATGTTGTGAGACACACAAATATATATATAGGCGTAATTGAATATAAATGTAGACGGACGGTTCATAAAGGTGAAATATAAAATTTATCGTTATACAGAAAAGTAAAGTGATTTTCAAAATTTATCATTGTCAGATCGTTCGAATTTGAAAATGTTTTCCTAAATCTACACGTGAAACGAATAATAAAACCATAAATTATTTTAGGTATCGTTCATATTAACGTCAGATTTATGTTTTATTTTGAAATATTAACATCTTTTGTCGATATCGTTGAATAAAAAGTAAAACTAACAAAAATAATAATTATACGTTACAAGTCTGTAGCCAATAAAATTTCATAATGAACGTAATTTCGTATATTGCTTTCATATACATTTATATATACTTTGTTCATGGATAAAATTTATGGTAAATATGTTACGGACGTTCCGTAAATATTCTACGTTGACGCGTATGCATTTGTTGTACACAAACACGAAATTGTACGAAGTCTCTCGGAACATCCTATACACACGCACTGGCGTGCGTCTAATTAAAATTAGTTTGTCCGATGTTCTCAGTGACTTAATGAAATGCCTTCAGGCGTTATTCAGGAAGTATTTCCGACCGGGCGCGAGAATAACGTTGTACGAAATACGTTCGCAGGTCACTGAGAGTGCGTTGTACTCTTTACCACTAAATTGACGGACGCTCGGAACGACGGCGCCTACGGTCGCGTGATGACCGAAAGGCGTCGACGACAATTGTGGGGAGGAGAAGAAGCGTACCAACGAACCGCCGTGTTACAATTTTCTATTTGTTGCGTGTCGATAGCCGTGAAAAGCGCCCGACGTTATTATCACTCGGTGCGGGAAAATGTGTCGGGTCATATGATGGCGCGCGCGAACCGCGAAGGAATGAACGGCGCCGGAATGAGGGGAAGAGAAAAAGAGGATTGCGCGTTCAGGGTGGACGGGATCGTGGAAAACATTTCGTTTCACCTTCGGGGATTATTGCCACACTAATTTGTATTCCGAATTAAATACGTCGGACGTGAAACATAAAACGCAGAACATAAAAGGCGTAAACGAACTAACATAAATGTGGGGTACAATCTACGTGGGCACAGTTAGTGAGGTAACTAAAGTTTGTAAGGTTCACGGCGAAATATCTGGATTTCTCGACCCGTTCACTACTTCGTCGTTCGCACCTTTCGCGTGCCGCCGTTAAACGCGTGATATATCGGGTGGTGGTTGGACACATTGTACTGGAACAAATAGTCGTCGCGTTCAACTGACCAGGGAGGTTCTAATTTCCGGTATGGTTATGTGTCACCCGCGTTATCCTATTTAAACGAAATCCCGGCTGTTCGATTGACGGGTCGGTTGTACGTACTAGTTTTGACCTGTCAGGACTTCCCACGGGCCAATCTCGGTACCGTTGTCGGCGTTTACGTTCACATTTTTCCCCGAGCCAAATCTTTCGCTGTGTTCTAACCTTTCCTGACATTTCGGACGTCGACTCTCTCGAGAGTATTACCGAAAAAAAATGTATAGTTTCGGTTTGGGTATCCAACGGACGAAGGCCGTATCTATTCTGCGCGTAAGTTATCGGCACTAATAACAATTCGGGAACTTTTTCTAATTTTCTAAATCAACGACTATTGGCGTATCGAAAATCTAAACGACGATATTTCGGTGTGGAAACGTATAAATCGTTCAAACTTCGATTTTTCCATCCCGGAATTATCAGCTTGTCGGGCGCTCAGACGGGTTGGGAAATCTGGCTTTCGTTTGTCACTTCGCCGTTTCTAACTCACTCCACCTTGGTGCGATAACCGCTGCAACACATTATACACCAACGTATAGTGAACACAATTTATTAACACCGTACATTACGACGCGACGCCTCGACAACCAGAAAACCGACGTTTTCGTACATATGGCATTGAAATATTTAATACGACATTACGTGGTACGAGATTCTTAATTCCTTCACGTATTATAATGGATTTGACGGTTTCGCGTATTTTACGAACACGATTTCCGAGCCCAGCGTAACTACGATTCCCGAATAGAAAATGTCGATATTTTCAATTACTTATCGTTATTAGGGTTTGTTTACGTCAACCGAACGTTTCGATCAACGATATTTTGATAAATCGATCGTCTCATTAAACTTTGAAAGCGTTTGCATAATGTCGTTCGTCAATCGAACGAATAATAAAATTGTATTACTATTAATTAAAAGTCTCAACAAATATTCGATTTCGTTTTCTATTCCGGTGTACTTGTTTTCGTTTTAATAAGCTCTGAAGTATCGGATAGACAACGTCAGAATTTTTTTAATATCACTATTACACTTTTCGGTTTTCATAGAGATTATTGTTATCGAAAGTATATTACGAATTTTGTACATATTTCATAACGGACAGTATGCATCGAACAAAATCGACTATTTTACAATTTAGTAAAACAATCATTCGTTACTTAACCGTATTTTGATTTGTTGAAAAAAAATTATTTTTTAAATTTTAGACACGTGTTTGTATTTGGTTACTACTTTTGAATAACGATTTTTACAATCATTTTCCATTTATTATTTTGATTATTATATTTTTAAGAATACGATCGTAAAATATACGTATACAACATAAAACGTCCGATTCTCATAATTTCTAGATATTATTTACCCGACTTTCGACGTTATAATTGATATTGGATACACGTACCCACACCGTCCGGGAATCGTACGAAATATTGAATTCTTCATTTTGCCCGAAAGCTTAATATTATACGTTACGGTACGTAATTCTAGTAACCCTGAACCGAATTCGAGACGGAGCTTTAGAAAATCGAGTAACTCAGCGGTCACCAAAAATAGAACGACTATTTGTCCGCTATTTGTGTAAGAAGCGCGTTCGTCATTTTTTTAACGCAGTTTTTAATTTAATAAACCATAAAATACGCTTACGTTTCGTTGGAAAATTTGTTCAAGTTAAACATTTCGAAAGTAGTTCGCGATTAATTAATTATTATAATAAACTATTATAATTTACGTTCAGTACTTTCGTGTTTTTTATATTCATCACTCACGAACGCTTCATCGATTTTTTTATATTATTTTATTTTCAAATTACTTGTACTGATGCAGGTGTTGGTGCGAACATAAATTATTTTTAACCGTCCTACTAGCACAATGTTCATAATATTTTTTGTGTAGCGTCATTAGTGTAAACTATAAAATATTTTACACATTTATCAGATATTTTTGTTAAAACATAATATTGTAATAAATTAAACGCGTTTTTTTGTTGATTTATTATTATTATTTCATTAGTCATTTTTTGCCATTATAAACACTTAAATTTCAAAACTAAAGAGAAAAGGAAAACTTTCTTCTCACGAACATATTGCCGATATGGATCCTACGTCTCTAAATCCGGCCCTGATGATATATATATATATATATATATATTATACAGAGATTGTCTCAATCAGTAATTAATACGTGTGTACAATACCATTTTATATCACGTCGAATTTACACGACTATCGTGTACAATAATATTATTTGGAAAATGTCTTAAATTTCGTGCTACGTCACAATAGAATAACTCGCTGAAAATGATTATTATCGTCGTTTTTTTAAGAGATTCTATTGAATTTGGGCGCTAAAATTATACAAAATAAAACAATGCTACAAAAATAAATTAAATAAAACTTTAACTATAACGCTGTGAAGTAAAAATAAAATTAATTATGTTACAATAACTAAGAGGGAAATACAAAAGAAATAATAATTACGTGTCTACATCGCGGATGTTTATAATTTTTTTTTGGAAATAAAAATGCACTTTAATAACATAAAAGTAAATTGAATATATATATACATCGTAAAAATAATAAATATTTATTTTTCATTTTCGAAATGTTAGTAAAATTTTTATAACAAGTTTTTTTAAAATTTGGGTAATTTCGAAATATTTTTCTTATTATTACGTCGAATTTTCCATTATTTTCTTGTAAATAAATAACATTTTATCTTTCGAATAAAAAGGCCTATAATACCAAAATTTAATTACAAATTTTCACCGATATTGTACATTTACAAAGTTTACCGTTTACGAATTTAAAAGCGTTTTAGTGAGATCTTTATTGGGAGCAACGCATGGGCATTAGTTATAACTTACGAAAATTAAAAAATAATAAACGTACATAAATTTTTATACGTTATTTGGATACTCAGAAAAGGGAATATTAAATTAATAACATTCTTTTCGTTTACAAGTAATAATTAAATTGAATTGCTCGTTTTTTGGAAAAAACGAAATTAATTAACTAATTACAACTGACATTATAAATGAATTTTTATTTTAAATTGACATTTTTTGTGGTAAATACTAATATATATATAGAAGCGTAGCAATCAACAACGATTAACGTTTGTATCACTTAAGTCTACAACAGTTTCCACCAAGTCATTTAGGTCAGTCTTCTATTTTAATAAATACTAAACTAAAGATTTTTGAAGTATCATTTGGATAAGGGTATTCTAAACCCTAAAAACAATTTTTAATCAAATATTTAAGAAATTTATTTCAATTATTTTTTTGGTAATCAAAAAAAAAAACACTGTTAAAATAACGAAATTAGGAACGAAGCGTTCTCTAATTACTATTAGAAATATTAAACTTCACGTTTGAAAACTTACAAAACGCGTTTTTTAAACGTATGTTCAAATAATTATTTTTATATACGTGTGTGTAGAACAATTGATTTTATATTTATATACTTGTAAGTATAAACTGTACATGGTACATATTGACATACCTAAAGTAAGCTACCTATGTTTAAAAGTGACTATACACAACCTAACCGTAAGATAGGCTTCTGGGACGTAAACTTGAACCCTCCGGTCGACTTTATACTTCCAGTGTTAATTTCGATTTACTTCAGTTTTGTTGTTTCCATCTGTCGTACAAGTTCAGTCATGCTATTCGTTCATTGTATGCGAAGATGAACTTATTTGATATGGTCTAGTAGTTGCATGGGTGCCAACAAAAGGTCAATTGAAAGAACCTTCCTAATATACACGCACGGTACGTTTTGTCGAAACTTTCGAAAAACATGTTGGAAAGAATTGGAGTGATTGCAGGGTGTTCAATGGTTAATCTTCCGGTTTTATGGACTGTACACTTAGTTTTTCTTGAAGGCTCTGACGTACATTACCCGATCGGACGTACACTATCCGTCAAATCGTCTCGTGTTTGGTCACTTGAACGTTGTAGCGTGTAAGTACGGGCGATTACATCTGAGCTAAATGTGCAAATTGAACACGAAATGTGCGAAACTGCAATTTGTGAATCGAATATTCGTTCGATGAATCGATTTTAAAACGCTTGTGGAATCCAGTAATATTAAGCCGAGATTTTATCGCGAAGGTTTTCAAGTTTTCGATTATATACAACGCCATCTGTTGTCTCTCTGCCGCTAACGGTACACTACTATTCGACGTGTTTACCGCGAGAGTCCACTGTTGGCGTGCTGCCGAACACGGTTTACCCATTACGCGGCTACGACGAATAGCCAATTGTTTTCGAGAAATTTTATTGTTTACGAGGAAGTTTAAATAGGTAAATAACGTATTTACCAAACTTAAAAATCCGATGTTATCAATTGTACATTGGTGGGAACATTGACGAAGTTAGAAAGGAGGAGAAAAAATGTTAAGCATTTTCATACGCGATTATTCTCAATTAAGCACACACGTTTTAAGAAGCTCGATCATTTTCCCATTGTGACGTCCTCCCTGACGAGGAAACAATATTACATAACGTGTTTTCGTTATGGATAATTTTCTCGCACTTAGACGAAAAACGAACAGATTTGCCGTCGGTCTCGTGAACGAAGTAAGAAAATGTTTTCGATATGCCTACTTATCCTGGCTACGACGTAACGGCATGTTTTCGATTCATCGAGGTAACAGCGATAGATTTTGGATTTTAAATCAAGGGGAAGTGGCATTTAGACGCAAAATAATACTTTGGAAAGGAAAACATTTTTTATGATTCGATGTTCGACGAAATAATTATCCGCCGATTTAAAAATGAAAACATTCGAGATTTGAATAATGAAAACTATATTGGTTACTTAATATACAGACAAATATACTTCGTTCCGTACGCGTCGATTAAAAAAAATATTACAAACCGTTTAATTCATAAAGTATATATACACAAGTATGATAATTGTATGTCACGTTTATGAATTGGTCGTTTCCTCTTCGTACGCGAACCGAATTGCTTTCAACGAATCGCGACATTAATATAGATGCACTCGGGCATTTTGTTTCTATATACACATCTACCTACTCACCGGATCAATTTATGGCGCTTTAAAAATTTCGTTCGTACGAGTTTAATTTGCTCACAAGATGCGTGTACGAAATGTTGTGGCGATAAACGTTTAACCGATGTTTTCAATTTGCTGTCGTATATACACAAAAAAGTTATTCAAAATAATTATATTTTTTTCTAAAAATTCTGGCCGTTTTTATAATACTTTATACAAATTACACGAGTATACATATATACGTAATTTTTATTTGTATGTTATATTAAATATTATTACTATTTAAAAAGACATTATATTCGTTTAAATCTATCAGAATACCTCCGCCTCACGGCTTAAAATTGCGAATATTGGTTTTCTCGAGTTTTCATTCGTCTAAACACGATATATATATATATATAAAACTTACGGTAATAGTGAATTTCACTTTGGCAATTTGTTTGCGCATTATTATTTTCGTAATAGATGCCAACTTTCATTCAAGTGTTCAGAAGTACTTCAAATATTTTACTGAAATATACTAATTTTCAGCAAAAGTTTTAAGCAGTACTTCGAACACTATAAGAATAAACCTCAAATCATAAAAAGTGTATTATATAAGAACGGCATGATAAACAAACTAAAAGACGATTATGCGCACGGTTATTCGAGGCAATATAAATAAAAATAATTTAAACAAGGTTAGGCTATCGATATCAAGTGTGTATGATTTAATCGAATGGTTCGATAATAACAAAAAGTGTAAAGAAGCGTCGAATTTCGAGTTTCAATATTACTTCGACATAAGATACTTTCGGCCACGGGAACTTGCAGCTCGAATTTTCGATTTGTATATCCATAACATAATATAAATAGACCGCTGTGCGTCGTAACGATATTGGTATTTCGTAATATTTTTCTCATTTCCGAGAAAAGTAACGTTTCTAATATGAAAACGAAATTCAGCGTTTACAATAAAAATTCGATATTTTTCAAACCAAAACACGATAGCCAATAAGTTTTCCGTTAGATAATATTATTATATATATATAAATGGATTATATATTTATTATATATTATATATTTATATTATTAATATACTTGTTTCCAAAAAAGGACGATTTGGCTTGACATCTCTATTAAATTACCTTTAAAATATTGTACTTGTGAACAAGCAAATTATGAACGCTATATGAAATACTTTATTGAAACTCTTGAAAGTAAATCATTTCAAAACTAGTTGTGTATTCGGAACGATGATTTTTGTCCGTTTTTGCGTTTTATCTTAATCGAAATGGAGAAACAAATCATTTCGGAACTTTGAATAATTCGCGTAATAACCGCAATTATTAATGCTTTTAAGTTATAATTGTTATTATAACTACTTATACTTAGATGTCGAAAGAATGTTTATTTCGTGACCATTTTTCTATCATACAAGTAGATGTAGTCATTTAGTTTATTTATGTATTTCCAGCGGTCGAAGTGACTCAAAATAAATGTGAAGTATTAATGGTAGAAGAAAATTATTGATTTGAAGATAAGTCTACACAAAGCTTACATAGAGGCTAGAAGGATTCGTTCGTTGCGCATATCTTTTGAGATTTATTACTACCCTAACAGTCTTTATTTTGTTTACTTATTGGCTACTCGATCGAATAGCGAGTTGTTCTAATTGTGATCTGAATTACAATTTTGAAACGAATAGCAATAATAATTATCGCATCTCTTGTACACGGTTAATGCGAACTCGACAATAACGCCCGGTATAAGTTACAACAAAATTTTAATAAATGTGCCAGGAATATTCATGACCCTTCTTAGGATTTATGAAACCCTCGCTATTTTCACCATTTTACGTTTTCACCCCACCTTATTTCTAAGTATGGGACAAAATTCGTTGAGAATTATTTATAATTTAAATTAAAAAGAACGAAAAGCAAACGTCATTGTTTATATTATTTTATAAACATTACAAAAGTGTTAAAAAAAATTAATTATTGAATCGTTGTTTGTTACATTTAAAAAATTTAATTGAAAATGAACAAAAATATTTAAAAAGATCAAATATACTTCCCACCTTTCGCCGATTTAATCGTTATAAGTGTGGAATTCAGATTTTCACGTATTTCATTTCCAATTTAGGTGATCGGAAAGTAGCTCAGAACCATAGTAGTCCGTTAATCATCGTTAATAATTTCGAATTCAAAACCATTGCGTTCGTTGGACAAATAGCATTTTTAATGATCGAAAAACGTCAATGTCCAAAAATGGGCATAAATGCCATATAGAGTTTATTAGTATTAAATTAGCGTTAATCACAAAAATGTAGATACAAAATAATTTCAGAAACGTGAAATAAATTTATAAAATAACTCTAATATTACTTTTTAGACTCAAATCATGGGTTCTGCAAGTCCCTATGTTTAAGAGAGGGTCTGAGTATCGTTATACCAGAAATATACCTATTATCTTTTAAATAAATAAAATTATGGATATACATTTTTAAATATATCTTAAAAAGCGTAGATACCTTTTGTATTGCTTTGGTAACATTAACAAAATAGATTTGTATAAAAAATCATTGAATATTTACTTTTAAAAAAAGAATACATCGTTAATCAAATTATAATGTAACGTTTGAAATAAGTGGCGAATTTTTAATAATTTCGTGAAAGGGATGCGTTATTTTTTGGACAAAATAAGTTGAAAATAAAATGGAAATCGACGATTAATTTTAAAGACAAAAGATAATATTATTTTGCCAAACATAATTCCTATGGTAGATTTTCAAAACAAATTCTAATATTACGTTAAGTTTAAATTTAAGTTTTGTTTTCTCGCTTTCCAGTCCTATACATTTGAGTATTATGTTTCTGAAACGAAATTTCTATAGTTCGAGAGTTTTACAACTCAGTGTGATGTCTCAAAATTAATATATCGTAAACCAACTTATTACTACAATATTAAAGTATACATTCAAGTAGATGTACCTCTAAATTTTTCTTTATAACTTGGTTTTATTAACCTTTTTATAAGTCTATAAATATTTAAATTCTTAAGTTTGAATATTAAAACATAAATAATATTAAACACTATGGTTTGCTTAAGTTTTTATGAGACAACTACAATACGTTAGTCGCTTTTCGTGTCATTTTAAATACAATTTAATGTTTTTTTTTTAATTTCACTTGAAATATGTTTGTTTGTGAAAATTTTACTGAAATTAATGGAGCTTTTATAAAAATAAACACGGGAATTACTATTTACGAATTTTAAATAAACATTTCACTAAAAACATGTTAAACGCATTTAAAAAGTATTTGTTACCACTACTTAAACAATAAATATATCACTCAACGCGCACGCGAATATTATAATAAAACGAACGCATTGTTTTTGTTTTTACGGTACTTACAGGAATATAACATATTAGTACTTTTCGGAATGCCATATTATTTATATGAATTCGTAGTTTTTGAGTAATTTTTTTCCAAATAAATTCGAACGAACGTCACACGGTTGAAATTAAAGCCATTTAATTCCGTTGAAATGCGTGTTATATAACGCTTCTGTAGTTGTGTACACGAAAACAAGGCTTGATGTTATATACTGGGTTACACACACTTTTGACCCGAATTCACCGGCTTTGCCTTAGTACAATATTAATAAAGTAATACATTTTAACAGGTCGTCGCGTCGTAGACAGTTTTTGTTACTGGTCGTTACTGGGGACGGTATATAATTTATAGAAAGTATTTGTATTATTATAGGCTATTATCGCATCGGCTACAAAACAATCGAAATCGACGTGGGTCACGAAGATTGGACGTATATATATATATATATATATGTGTGTGTGTGTGTGTGTGTGTGTGTGTGTGTGTGTGTGTGTGTGTGTGTGTGTGTGTGTGTGTGTGTGTGTGTGTGTGTGTTTTATGTTCATATAAGGTATAATAATAATAATAATAATGTTATTATAACAAACACTCGATATTGTTCTAAAAAACGCGCTCAAAACACATTTACCGATGAATAATAACGCCACCGAAATATACCCAATATATAACGGTAAGAACTCTCCGATAAATACTTCTTTCCACCTGTAAAGAAAAAGCGAAATTGCTGTTCGCCGAATTTGTTTTTTGGTTTCTCGTTCAGTGAATTAATTATTCGATTACTTCGTTGCACGTGTAAAAGCTCTCAAAAATACAAATTTCGTTTTTAAACTTTACAAAGACACGTGTACTTTTAACATGTTCAGATTTCATTTTGTAAATTCAGAGAAAATCAATTAAAAATATTATGTACGGTTTTTTGAAAAAAAAAATACAAGTATTACGAAAATAAATTGTATATTAATTTGTATAGTCATTGTAAAGTATCTCGTTTACAGGTGAAGTTTTCGACGCGTAATATCTTCGAGATAAAACCAGCACATGAGTAGCAACAAAAAACGTTAAATGATTTTCAAAATGAGATAATAATACTGTTTTCAAAAATTAAATTAAATTTTATTTCAGAAGTTTTTATCCTACCCTAAAATTGTTTTAAAACTTGCAACTTTTATATTATGCTACTACGAAAGGCTCGTACAGAATAAAAAAAAATATCGCCATAAGATAAAATAAGTTTGTAACAAATATAAAAAAATACGCCGAAATTGATAAAAATGTAAAAAAGAAAAAAATGCCTAACAAAATAGAATAGTTTCATTTTAAAATCATTCTAGGCGAATTGGAAATAGCAACATTATGTTCTAAAGCAGCGGTCTTAAACCTTTTAAGTACTACGGACATGAAGAGAAAATTTTATTACTAGTATGCCGCGGACCACCTCAATGAACTTCTCCATCTCATTTTTCAGGAATTTAATATAAAAAAAGTAACATCACGTAATTTGTTAAATAATTTATCCGGCACAACGAACTACAAACAAGACCGGCTTATCGAACACCGGTTGGGAAACATTGCTGTAGAGCAAACAAAAAATATTTAAATATCCGTCCGTTGTCTATCAAAAAATACAATAACATTACGATAACCGAATCGAAGTGTACATATCTTTTTTTAATTAAAAAAAAGAACGTTAACCGTTTAAACGTTATTTACATGTGCGTATGTCACGTTTATTTGGGGTACGCGGTCGTGTAAAAATTATTCGTCGCGAACGAAAAATACAATTCAATTTTGAAATGAACGAGTTTGCCGTGTATAGATAGGTGACGGCGGTGGACGGCTAAATGTTTTTTAAATTGCTAGACGTGTGTAAAACGATCCGTCCGCGTTGATAGAAGGCACGATACATCGGACGCGGATGATTTAGAAGAAATAAAACGAAACGGTTATTTTTTTTAATTTCAACGTTTCGCTCCTCGGAAATTAACTTTTTTTTCAATATATGCGAGCGTCGTTGACTTACGATAACGCTTTTATCGCATTACGTAAAATTACGTTTTCGATATGAAAATCCGGCCAACCGGTTTGTCGCAGTATTTAATCGTGCAAAACAATATTCTCGAGTGGCGTACCGGTGGTATAGCTGGCGAACCATTCATCACCACCTCTCGCCGTGGCATAGTCGGCTTTACGTTTGCACAGTTGTTCCGTTCCACCGCTACCACCACCGCCGCCGCCGTCGGTAG
>JAIPRN010002483.1:0-29994 GCA_025469175.1 Geopemphigus sp. TES_GeoC_2020 | reverse complement strand
GCCGCTCTCAAACAGTTGAAGTTTGAGGTCATTCAACACCCACCGTATTCACCAGATTTGGCACCTTGTGATTTCCACTTCTTCCCAGACCTTAAGAGAGACCTCGATGGTACCCATTTCACATCGGATGAAGAAGTCAAGGAAGCAGTGAAGTCTTGGATAAAAAAGAGACCAGCTACATATTTCAGTGACGGTATGAAGAAACTTGTGGCCCGTTGGGAGAAACGTATACCTATATTGTATATATATATGTATGTATATATTGTTCTGGCTGGTTATTCGTCAAACTATGAAAAACACCAGTCTCGATATAAACTTGAGAGTAACAACCACAAACACAACTACTCGATTACCGGTTTTATGGTAAGATTTTAAATTTAAAATACAACTCTTAACGTGTATATATATATATTCAAACGAGTGGAAACGTATTATATTGATTTCGAACGAAAAATCGTATTTTCGTCTAAAGCTCGACAATTATACTACGCAAATACAACGCTATTAAATACAAAATTAATATAAATCGAAACGTTTGTGTCGTATTACGCGATAATCACGGACGTAATCTGTATAAAGAAATATATAGTAAATTAAAACGTATACGGAACTGCGGATACATACAGTCCAAATTGTGTGTCGATGGACCGTTCAATTATTTGTGAAATCGTTAACGCACACGAGAGGGTGTTTTCAACGTGACATACCGTCGACAGATGTACGCAATCTCACCGGAGACTTGAACGGTAGCTTACACATTAACTTAACTTACAATAATTTCGTATAAAGCCTACTCAAACCGAAATCCGGAATAGTAATCATTGACGTTGAACTTACGTGGTACATAGGACGAAATACGGTGGGACTGGCGTGACCCGATTCGTTCAATGTAAACCACTAATAAACGCGCGTTTAATATTATTAACGCGGTTAAGATTTAATCTACATTTTGGTCACCCCGATTTTGCCCTACCGACGTTTTTAATCGAAATTAAGTTTCTTGAAATTTCCCTCGACGCCCAATATCGATTGATCGGATGTCTTGAATTGGCCGATCCGTTTGCTGGAATCAGCCTTTATGTGTGACATCTCGATGCACCAGTTTTTGCGTTTTACTAGTTCTTCATGCATTCTTTCTGTGAAAATAAATACACGCCTATTACGTACAATAATTGTAAATATACGTATCGCACAAAATCACGGTTTTCGCGTAATTAAAAATGGACCCGTCTAATCGTTACGGTTTAAATCGAGAACGAACAACGTACAGCGGAAACAATACGCTGTACAAGAAAAACGTTGCCGGAACGTGGACCGAAGGAAACTAACTTTCAAATTAAAACAAAAACCTAGTATTATCGAACATGTCCGAATCGTCGGTGCGCGGATACTTAAGTTTCTACGGTCGTTTGTAATTAGTGAAATAGTACTTACGTCGTGTAATTTATATTTCGTTAACAAGAATAATACGGAGTTTCGTCGGATTACAAGAAATAAAATGTTTGAAAACTCCCGGAGATTCGTTCGTTTATAATAAAAATACGTCGACAAAAAATGAAAAAACAAATTTTATCCCCGAACGTATTCATACCGAACGCCAAAGATACGACCGAATTTCGTCGTACGAAATTAATAAGGTTAGGTTAAGCCCCTTACGATTAAGTTCCTCCATAGTGCCAGCTTTTCCGCCCCACTCGTTTGGTAACATATCGATTGGAAATTCGTCGTGCAAACAATCGGAAGTCGCGTTAAAAACGATCTGAAACGGAACAACGTGACGTTTGAGTCCCTCCGTACGAAATAAATCGCAAGCAAAATGTTGAATTATTTGTACACTCACCCGATCTTTATACTTTTGCGGGAAAAAATGTTTGATGAAATTGAGCGTGGTTTCGGCTATAGGCGATATGTTAATGAAATGAACTTTTTCGATTCTAACTGGTTTCGCTTCCTGAAATTCAATCAGTAATTCGGTTACAAAACAAAATCGTTACGCTACGAGACATATTTTTTTGGATCCGATTCAAATTTCGGAAAACCCTTCAAACGTCCCGAATACGCCTTCTACGTAATGGCGGAATATAGGTTTTTTTTTTAAATTACGATTCGCCCGTTATAAGTAAACCACGAGTAAAACGAGACCTTCTGATTAACTGTACTCGTATTGGAAATTCGTAAAAGCGGTCGGGAATCCCGTCTCGGCTGTACTGTAGAAAAAAATCTACGGACTAAAATCGGAACGACCAAATTAACACAATTTTATCAGAGCGAGGGGTGTTTAAACGTCGTTTTATTAAGAGTCGCGTTAACGGTAATATTACGGATACAACGAAAATAATTATTCACGTTAGAATCTTTCTTTACGTATTAAAAAAATTATATAAACGATACGTAGTTCTTTTATATATTGAAACAAATTGTATACAAAATGAATATAAGTTGGATATTTATAATTTTGAATACTTAGATTACAAAAACTATTTCATTTTTCGTCTTCGGTTAAACTCGTCTATCACCGCGTATTTAACGGTTTGTCGGGTGAATACATTTATTAAATAACTGGTTATTTTCAAAAATCCGTAACGTACTTTAACGTCGTTAAATTAAAATTACGTAACAAATTATCGACACCAATTAAAAAAACTTCTTCGATCGAGTTAATAATAGGTAATTAGTAGGGAAACGACACTATTTTTTTTTTCTAAACAAACACCGGTACTTATATTTTATGTATATGGTACATCTTTACCGTTTATTATTACTAATTGTATACGACTGGTCAATTAGACGTTTCAATTAATTATCGTCGACAAGTGAACGAATTCACGAAACAAACGTCGTTCGACCGGGAATTTTTTTTTCGATAAAAAATTATTAAACGGTTTTAATATATTTATATTCGTTTACCGTTAACCGCGAGAAAAATGTTATTGGGTAACTAGGTGACATTTGAAACGTAAAATGTCGGACGTTCGAAACGCGAATTTCCGACTATAACGTTACGTATATTCTTAACAATCGGAATTCGGTCAATAGTTACCATACTAATTTTGAGAACTTTTTTCATAAAACTCAAGTTAAAGTGCGCCCATTGAGCCATCGAATCCATGTTCGTCAAGTCAAATATCCATACATCGCCGTACGTCAGCGGGTCTTCGTTGAACAGCCAATTCCACATCATTTCGTTGCGCTTTAGCTGACTGTCGGGACAAAACGCTTTCGCGTCCGTCGACGCCATTCGATAACATAACACTCTGTTCAGGTTCGGCGTGAGTTTAGGCAACGGGAACATGTAACTGTAATTTAGAACGAAAACGACGGATTTCAAATATCATTATGAAGTTGACTCGTCTCGTTAACGTAATCGTGGAAAATAGAAGACAACAATGATAAACGTTTGACTACTTTAATTTTCTATCCGACCGGATAGATATCGTTTATATATAATAAATTATTTGGTGTTCGTCAAATACTAACCAACGCAAAATCAATAAATACTACGCTCCCATAATTATTAACTTCGTAACGATATACCGCCGGAATTGTTTACAGTTATTAAAAATAATCTTGAAGTTGTACTCACGACGGTATCAATTACAAATAATGTTTTTCGAGGTTTTTCGGCCATTTTACTAGGCGCCTAGTATACCTAATCCAGCACCTCTTGTACAAGGCTATTAATGTTTATTTCCTTTTTAACAATAAAAACTTGTTTCCGAGTGTTGACGACACGATTAAACACGATTATTTTGGACACACGTCTAGCACGATTTTACGATTCTTTCAACCCGTTTAAACGCATCCCAAAGAACCGATGCCCAGAAATTTTAGCGATTTTTCCCGCTAGCGCTTTATTCGAAAGTTACCGGTAAAAATTGACGTTTAATCGTCTTACTAGTCGCATCCTAACACTTACGGCCGTATAGTTTCAAACGAAAGAAATTAAATAACGGAAAAAAATTACGCGATTCGTCGTTATCACAGTTTCCAATTTTTCGCCACACGCTCGACATATCGATTTATATAAATATTAAACGGCGGATCGCGTAGTACGCATAATTAACGCCCAAAGTCCACCGGGTACGGTAATAAACGCGAAACCGTATTTATAAACGATTAACGAATTTCGACCATATTAAATAAATCGTCTAATGGCGTCGAATATATAACGTACGGGGGAAAAAAACACGCGAAATTAATGATCCTTAGATGTCTGTGACCGTAATGGCGTTTTCTAGTTTTCATATTTGTGTTAAACGAGCGTATCGAGCGTCTGTACGAGTCTTTTGTCTTCAACGCACACGTATCGATACGATCTAAACGTTCGCGATCGGACAATGCGAAAGTTACACAATAAAGCGATTTCGTTAAAACGAGATATTTTCGAGAAAAAGAGGTTACGTAATTACCCGCTATCCGTCTGTTGCCGCGCGGTTTCTCGTAAACAATAATTACGATACAATTAGTTATACACGTACGTCAACGCTTTCCGCTAAATAATGTGGCAGTTATCGAAACGAGATTTCTTCCCGAATATCTCGTTCGACGTGCGTGAATCGAACGTTTAGACGATAGTTCGAAAACGAATACGAGCCGACAGGGTACATAAATAAAACGCGCGCGCCGGTTTCAGACGAAAAATACCCGAACACCACCAGACGTTGCGCATACACCATGCGCGTTCCCTTTAATTTGTAATTCCTTAAATACTTCCCGTCGCCGTTACTTCGATCAACAACGTGTACACGGCACGTACGTAAGTATTACACGGAGCGCGCGTATTAGTACTCGGCCAATAAACGAACGCACGATATCGACGGTTCGTCGAAAAGCGCCGGTCAACTAGTTTTACCTTGAAACGCAGCGATTGTTAGTTCGGTTCGTTGTTTTACGGTAAACTGCGCACGTATAAATCGTGACTTTAGCGTGTTCGAGAATTAAAACAAAAGACGTATTGTACGTACGCGAGTTCGTTAAACTGAAGTAGGAATTTCATAACGTGGCAAAAGGAACGAATCATTTCATGCGAAACATTCGCGATGCCGATTGTCATTTAAATGCTCTCGCGAAAAACGAAACGAAATCGAATTAACGTTTCGATTCGATTTTTTTCGTTTTTTTTTTTTTATTTTTCGGTCGTCTCGCTTTATGTCACCGCGTATGCGAACGGTCTATTCGATAGAAATTGGAATTAGCAACCAGTGACGTTTAACCCCCCCTCCCGAAAATTTTTTGGAAAAATTGATTTCTTACGAGACGTATATTTTTAATCAATAATAACGAAAAATTAAAATATTTTTAAACTTCAATACACGTTATAATATAACGTGTTCGTTAAAAATGAATAATCTATTCAAGTTTATAATATGTCGTGTTTCGTGAGGGTCGTCCGATTTATTTATTTAAAAATAAACCCTCCCCTCCACCGAAATTCAGGTGTAAGTACGCCACTGTTACCGACTAATAATAGTTCGACAGCGAACGAAAACGGTCGACGAGTTATTCCATATTCGAATACACGCGTATTGGGGCGTTACGCCGGTTCGTACATAATTATATTACTCGAACTTTCTACTTACACTGCTTCCACGTGTTTTCGAAACGTTTCCGTTGTTGGGTCCAAGTCACCGTATATTTGTGGGAATGTTTCTTTAACGGTATAGTAATTATCGATGACGAGTTTAACTTTTTCCGTGCGGTATTTCAAGCTAAACAATATCTTTTTTATCATTTCGTCGCCTGTAAACACGAAAACAACAAACAACGAACTTTAATTATGATGCGAACGACGAATTAAAGTGCGTAGTATATTATTGCCGATATTGTGTTCCCCTTTTCTCATTCGCACGGTACCGTAATTTGCGCCAATAAACAATATATTGGTTATTGATCAATATCTCTTCCGAACGTATAGGTTGTTTCTTTAATTTTACGTAAGTATCGGATTACGTTTACGAAATTCGTCGTTGAACAACTCAACGTTCAGATATGGTTTCTTTTTTTCCGTATTCCGATATCAATGTAATTCGGGAATCATAATATGTTCGTAATATATAACGGTATAAAAACTACTCCTTCGGTAGTTCTCTCGTATTGTAAATACACTATTATTCGAGCGGTTAAGTTGCCCTAGTGTCGTGCGGATATTTCATAAAATTCTGAAGCGATTATGCCTTCTCCCCCCTCATCTTGTTTGATACGCGTACCCGACCTATTGATTTTCGTCAACGTCGGCAAATAGATTAATTTCGATCTTCAACCATATCTAACTATAAATACTAAATAATAATATGGCGTATCGAGCGATCCGTTGCGTATAATCGCCCGTTCTTCGGCAAATGTAAATAATTATAAAAATTACGCTTTTTATACGTAAATAGGTGTATGCCGATGCCCCTTAATGTATAGAAATATATTTTTTTAACGTCGCCAATAATAGTCATTGAAGGATGAGGTGAATAAAATTGGGTATTGAATCGTTCGTAAATAATTGAGTAATATAATTTATAATACGCAATCGATATTGATAACCGATAATCGTACTTGTTGTAGTAGGTACCCATTATACATGCCAAGCGAAAAGAAAACAAATTATACTTACGATCGAAATGAAATTTGAATCGAAAAATTATATATTATTATTAATCGTGAAATATATACTCGTAGAAACATTTACGTTTAGATCGATTGATTTTATAAATTTTTCGATCTTATTTTTTTATTCGCGTCGGTTTCGCTATTTCTTTTCCTCGTTATAAAACTCTTTTAAAGATTTTTTTTGTTTTCAGTTCTTTAGGTTTTCCCCTCTCCTCGTATATATCTATGTAAATAGAAACGTTTCTGTTTGTACGTGTATATGCGCGTGTTTTTTCTCTTTTTTTAATTGTTAAGCTACAACGTAGATTTTGTATTTAGCTTTTTTTAATCAAAAACAAAAAAATCTTTAAAACGGAGAAATATTTACGTTACCTTCATTTACGTCTTTAACATTAATAATACTCAAAATTACGCGTCAGAAATCTGGCAACACTGCGTTAATTTAACTCGTTTTATGAAAAAAAAAAAAAAACATTTCGGGCGCTCGCGGAATATAATTTATGAGGCGCTATGGGTTATGCGCAATGGGACACGAATAGGCTGCTCCGATTTCGGTGATACCGGTGTGTGTATGTGTCCGTCTACTTAGTGTGTACCTACACATATTCGCGTTTCGTATTTTGCGCACTACTAATTTCTATTCGATATAGATATTCCGATTACGTACTCTTAACCGACACTCGATTGGTAATAGTAATAACAACAATAATAATAATCGGACTTACGAACGTAATTCCAAGTTGAATTTAACGAGCGGCATTAAAAAACCGTCACGAGCGTGCCATCAAACGTTCGATTGATTCGCGAATGGACGTTCGATTATCATCCGTTCAGTTACGGAACGGTAACTGCGAAACGCTTATCGATAATTCCCTATTTCTATTCAAAAATATTATGTCCCACGACTGTTTATATCCGCACTTACGTAGTTTCGAAAAATAATGTTTCGACAACGACGATAACCAAAAATCGTGTAACATTTACACACGTAACACGACGAAACGACGCTAGCTGCCAATCGCCATATTTGAGTATGTACAGCACGAGTGTATGTATATATAATAACTGTCGATATTTCGACGGGTAAGAAAACATTTCGAATAAATCGAACGTTCATTTATACGCGACCTAGAGCTCGGGATGTTGTCACATTAGCGATATTTTTCTATCGTTCGAATTTATTAGGCAATGAACCTTAACATAGGTTAATATGTACAAGCGCCACCAATGCGAAATCCGAACATTTTCGGCTAAAGTTTTCGCGATTTTTCGTACCATTCGATTGCAATAGTCCGACACAGTTTAACGATAATTACAAAAAAAAAAAAAAGAAACATCGCTATTCGTAAAATAACGCGGGTAATAGAATAATCGTACGACAATTCGCCCGACGTACCGCCTAATCAGTTCGAGTATTTTTAGACTTTCGGTAAATACCATGACAGACCGCCCCGGTCTATCGGGGCGAAATGTCGTTCGATTATCCGGCGTAATATCTTTTATATGTTTCGTAGCGATTTCCGACACTGTTCAACTGCAACCGATTTCCTAATACGCGGTTTCAAACGGCACACCCCGAACTCTGAATACTACGTGTTATATTATCGCGTGCGTCCGTATTTAATTGGGTTTTATTTTATTACGCGCGGCTCGCGTACAGTAATTTGCGCCCTGGCCACTGCCGTCCGGCGGCCAAATAAAATACCTAACTCGCCTTCGTAAACGCCGCGTAGTTCGACCCTGATCGCATACATCAGGTACCATTAACGCGAAAATAAACGAAGAAATACCGGTATGGATGGCCTTCGTTTTGCCCGTTTCGCCTACACGAAAAATACGTCGTACTTACGTGCACGTCTCCATTTGCCTACGACCATGCACTCGACGTGTTTTATATACGATAATTGAACGGCGACGCGTTTTACGTATCATTTTATACCGTAATATATATATAATCCGAATATGCCGGAAGTTCAGATATCGCCCATTAATTTAAGCCTCGGTATTTTACGGACCCGTTTTTATACGATGTTCGTCATCGTGTCACTTATTTCGCGTCTCCCACAAACATTTTTCCTGGTGCATTGTTTCGAAACGTTCGCGACGAACGTCATAGTCCGCCGTAAACGCTCCGAAAAACGAGTTTGTTTCGGACGAAAATACTTCGAACGTACACTCGGCCGTACGGGTGATTCCACACGTGTGGAATACGGAAGAAAAAAATAAAAACGGTGACGAGCGTAGGTACTTACTAGTTTTGGGTAGATGAAGTTGTTTATTCAACCAGTGTCTTACGATAGCTAAATCTTGATCAATTTCGGCCTGCGACCTTGGACACGTACTCCGGATCGCTTTTATTTGGGCGTCGGAAAGTGGTACGATCATCGTGCTGTGCGCTTCGCCGAAAATATATTACAATTAGTTTCTTCTGCGAACATAACGAAACGAGGGGTTAATTCGACGACCCGTTCCGTCCTATTCGGGTGCCCGAAACGCTTATTTAATTAGCTCCTACAAATTATATACTTTTACTACGCGCGAGTGTTCTTTCCTTTTTGTCGCAACTGACGACTGCGTTCACGATACAATCGCCATTGTTCGCGACAATATAACGTCTCACGCGCGATTTTCGCATTTTACGAACGCCGGAAGATTATGGGTCCGGTATTTTCCGTTTGTTCGTTATATTCTTGATCCCGGAGTATTGAGAACGACCGAAGTTAAACATAGACGAGTCAAACGTTAAAATAAATGTTGAAAACTTTAGTTTCTTAGCGCGTCGTTTTTTTCGCCTTTTGTCTTAATACGTTATATTTTAAGAATTTTATTTCGACTTAACTTCATACAAATGTATCTAAACCATGACAAATTAACCACGAAAAAGGTGGATAATACATATTTTATAACGTAATAGTATTAAGAGGAATATATAAACGTCCGCCAATCGTTTTCTAATTAGAAAATTTTTAATTTTAAGTTTTTAAATAAATTAAGTTATTTTTCAAATTAAATTTACAACTTTTATTAGTTTACAAAAAATACGTAGTCATGACTTTTAACTTTACTTCGCTTACATTTTCGTTTGTCTATTAATTTAACGAGTCAAAGGAAACCAATTAACATCTCCCTTCGTCATAAAGATTATATCTACAAAAAAAATGTTTCTAATCAAATAATACGTTTTATCTATATAAATAAGTAATACACAATATTTAAGTTTATATATATATATATAATTGTATCCCCGTCCTAGATGGATGCAAACAATATGATGTAAGAAACACATTAAATCATGTACCTCGTAGCGAAACTAATGTAAAAACGTAAATAAATTATACCTACTAATGGTTAAATTTTTCAATAAAGACGGCGCTATCCAATTATGATAAATATACCTCTTACTATAGTGTCGTCTACAAATTACGCGTATAAATTACGCGTTACAAGGATAATGCTAAATGAAAAATGAAATAAACACGGATCTAAGTAATTAATCGCGAGAGATTAGCGTTTTTATAATGATCTTATCGAGTTTTCTTTTTTAATAATATAATTATTATTGGTCCAAGTATAATGTACGAACATATAAAAATATCCGAAACGTATTATTATTATTTATACGTACACGACCGCCACTCGATGAGTAAAATGTAAAAATAACTATCGCATAAAACGAACTATACTGTAACGTTCGTACCTACACATTTTTTGGATAAATATTCGGGTGTTCGGGTTCGTATTCGCATGAAAGAGTACCGACGCGTTATATAATAAATACAAAACGCAGACGTTATGCGCCGTACGAGTGGAATGTAGGCCAGAGTGTAGGATGCTTTGTCACATCTATTGGTCGTACCGTTTAGACGCGCGTAAATGACGAATAACGTTTTTAAGACAGATTCTGAGCGATTCATTTTTCGGAGGTTATTTCGAATTGAACAAAAATTAAACGTAATCGTCTACTAACGTTATACGCTCTCTAATCGACCGTATTACGCGCGTTTGAAAATCACGGTACTCCTAATGTCGATTAAGCGCAGACGATAAAAACGAAAACACATCCGCGGACGTTACAAAAACTCTACTTCGATTAATACGCGCCCGATCTCGTACCGATTTTACAATCAAACCAGCGACGTCAGGCGTGTATGTTTACAAAATAATAAACGTTACGCAATTTCGAGTAGTAGTAATAGTGGTAATGACCTACAATCGACTGATAGCAGCCAACCGACCTAAGGATCGTTAAAGCTATAATATTGCGGAATATAGATAGTGGACGCGACTTTTCTACAAGAACAACTGACGTAGAGTAACTCCGCCCGTACGACGTTGCGTTATTATTATAAAACGGGCGTCGGTGATTTGCATTCGATTTAGACGGCACACTGGACTCGGAAATTGTTGTTTACGAATATTCGATTACGATTTTCATTACGCTCGGGTTATTGTTCGGCAACGAAAACGACGGTCCGTCAATTAACATAGCTTCCACGTCACGCGACGCTCTTTCTCTGGCTGACATTAAACCACGCACGCGACACAGTTACGACATTATGCGAACCAGTGCGCGACTTCGCCGATCGGTTATAGCGAAACGAACGGAACGTCCCACGTGTCGGTTTATTCGTTTATTCGATTGGCGTTCGAGTTTACTACTAGCCGAGTCGTATAAAAGTCGCGAACGTCTCACGTCTCCCGGCCAACGGAGTTCGGTTCAGACGAATTCCCACGTCGCACGATTACGATAAATATCGCCGGCGGGCAAGCGTTAACGCGTATTCTGGATGTCGGCAAAACGAAAATTGTGAACGGTTTTAATTACGCCCGTCGTGCGTCCGGCTGTGCGAACAACAGAAACTCGAACGTTTCGTCGTCGTTTTTAAACGAAACGTACGTGTATTACGTAAAACACGATACGTTATAAGAACGCAATACTCCCGACGATCGAGTAGCGTGTGCGCGCGAACAACGCTCACCGACGGCGTAACGCGTAATACCGTACCGACGGTTAAACAACTAGTCCCGTATACCGTCGCGCGGCGTGGAATCGTTTACTAAGACGGTTTTCAATTTTTATTTTTCGGTCTCTTCTCGACCGGACGAAAGATTGCTTCGTCGACGTGTTTAGAAGAAGAAAAATAGGGAATCGCGACGAATAGCGAAAAAGAAACCACCAGCGCGCGTCCCTTCGTTCGCTTTAAACGATAACGTCTCCGATTAAACGAAACAAACGAATAAAAAATAATATCCGTATACTTGCGTGCGCGTATAAGTATAAAGCTTGTTGTACTAACCTGACCGGTGTTCCCCGAAAGCGTCGAATGGACTGCGGTACGGCTAATTTCACAGGACTGCCGTCACTATGGCATCGCGATGCCGAGTCTCCTGCTTCCCCCCGTTCCAATGCTATTGACCGGTTCGGACAACGCGACGAGTTGTTGACCATACTACGTCTATATATAATACGCGCGCGTGCGTGTAGAAATAATTATTATTATGTGGAACTGAACGTATAAATAGTTTCGCGCCAGAAAACGCGTCTTACGCCTATAACACGTACGCATACGCGATATATATATATATATATATATATATAAATGACCGGAGGCAATTCGTGTACGCGACTATTGATAAACGATATCGATCCTTCTAGCACGATCGTCGCGACCTACGTTAATTCGTCCGCGACAGACGTATACACGCACGTACCTCGATCGGAACAGTGCCGTTGGCGCGTACTTACGTACAACGTACGATTGTTTACAGCGTCTATTACGGACGTTCGACGACGCGATTCCGAAACTAGCGACGAGCGCGTGGGATGTGTAACGCGACGTTTCCCGCCACCGTTATACGCGCCAAAACCGACGATGGTGGCCACCACCGAAATGCCGCGTCGTTTGCCCGAAATCTGTTCCGACATTATTTACATTACAATGCCCGTCGCGAACCGTCGCAGTCGGTGTGTCCATTATTAGCTGCGCGTGTCATCGGCGGCGACGATCTCGCCTTTTTCTTTTTTTGAAAAACACCTCCCCGTATTTCCTCCGGAAATCATACGGCTCTTCGGTTGTCGAACAAGTTGTCGTTAGAGGGTATAATCGGTGGATGGTACCGCTGGTATAATTTTAGACTCCGCACAAATTCTCGTACGGAATTGGGTCGAATGGGCGGGCACGTTATCGTGTGATGCAAAAGTCACGATTCTCACGATTCCGAGCTTCTGGCCGTTCACCACAAACTCCGTCAAACGAACCATTTCGAAACTCGTATAGCGAAAAATTTGACGCTCCAAGTCCGCCGACTTTTTCTTTAACGATCAATCGTCGATCGCTTCAATTGGATGTTGTTCAACGAAACATTTATACAATCGTTCGACGATTATACAAAAACGACTCGACAAATCGTCTTCGAAAGTCAACTTAATCAATTCGAAAGTCTTCGTTTTACCAATTTTAAAAAGGAAATCGTGTTTCGTTGTTCGCTTATATTAGATATGCGTCAAAATGGCGGTTTTGAACGGTACGTACTTATGTGCGCCGTCGTCGACAACAAATCAAATTTTATTCCGAAATTCTGGAAACTATCACTAGTTCGTTCCGTTACGAATACGTTAGCGATAAAAATTATTATTCGTCGTGTATACGCGTCTTGTATTACTTACATCCTCGACGTACGTATAACGTTTATCGCGCTCGATTATTTTCAATCTGACGTCATTTTGATGTACTAGTACGAGTATACCTAAGCCAACGTTTATTTCCATACCGGTTCCGGCGGGGCGTAGACTACGCTCGGAATTGAAAACCGTACAGACGTCGCAAAAACGGTCGCGAACGACTTTTAATGGGGGGCGCAATTTTTCGGTGCGACCGCCGAATTTCGAAAGTAATCTCCGCGTTTTCGCTACGTTTAAAAACGTTGTCGCGAGTCTCGAAATTCGAAATTCTACAAACACGACAAAACAAATAACGACGGCCGATAGAATAAACCTTTATAGGTTATCGATATTAATAACGAGACGTTTAACCAGTTTAACCAGTTCGCGTATCCGTTTAATCATTTACGAATTACGTTCCCGGAAAATGCGCGAAACGATATTTGCTCCCGTATCGTAAAGTCGCGGGACACGTACGACGGCGCGGTAAGTAAACGCTATGTTAATATGTTACCGTTCGCTACGTGTTAACGTCATCGTTGAAAACAATTCACGCACGAACTGGGTACGCTGTTTGCATAAATGATTTACATAAAACAATCGATAGGCCTACTTTATTTTATCCATTCGGATCACGAACTTTATATTGATTATATTGGGAGATATGTACACCGTACCGAAAGTTCTTGAACATTTCTATAATGACTTAATAACGTGCTGTGATACCGCCGTGTCAGTAAACTCGATCCGAATACGTTGGCGTAGTGATGTGTGACGCGTGTTGACTGAATGATCGGATCGTAGCTTTTGCCCGCCTTAGACAATTCGATACCCCACAACGTTATACGTAATTAATAGGCCAACGTACGAATTTTTGCGTTTTTCGTTTTATTTTAATTTTTTTTGACTCCGTAGATACCACACAAATATATATATATGATTATCGTCGATTGTAATTTTGTAATAAAAAACGATAGTGTTCTGCCAATTCCGCCGGTAATCGATATTATTGCGCCAGATTCATTTATAAGTATATTACGTCGATTCCGCGGGCTATATCTACTCCGTAAATTATATAATTAATTCGATTTTAATAATAATTTTCGTTATTATTAACACTACGATTTGCACGCGTACTGTTATTAACACGAGAACAAAACGAACGATTTACATTTTAATTTTTTACCGTCTACGAAACCGTCCAAATGAATGAAAATTAAGGTATATTTACTGTTAAAAAAACAGTATGTTTTTTCGAAAAAACCATTTGGCGCGTTAAATTTATTATATTACTTTTACGATCGTTAAAAAACCAAATAGAGCCCAAATACGGCCGGTTTAATGAAGTTATGTTTAAAATTAAACATATAACTTCTGTACTTCCATATTATATACTACAGAGTTGCGAAAAAAAATAATTATATTTCGGTAATGAAATAACGATGGACTTGTATCCAGTTAAAATTGACGTTCGTTTTAAAACTAAAATTATGTTGCAAAAATCTCGACATTATCTAAATAAAATGGCTATACGTCAATGTATACGTGATTATTACAATTAAAGCCAAAGGTCTATTATTTTCCAAATAATAGATGAATTCAATTTTTAATTTAAAAGCATGTTTCGTCCTTAATGGAACTGAGGGTTAAAAACTACCTACTCAATAAACTATAGACCGATCGTTATGAATTGAATTCGATATCGTATTGTCGTTTAGAAATTTACATTTTCGTTTCGAATTATAGGTTTCGAAAATCGATTTTAAATTGTTTTTTAAACGCAAACTTGCGTGAAATAATGTTTGTTAACGTTTTCAAACTAATTTAGACATATTCAGAATAATTTTTTATAAAAACTATAAAAAAACTATAGACGTTTTATAATTTCAAATCTCAAAATATTAAAAACTCGTACATTCGATCAAAAAATACAACGTTCACCTGAAAATAATCGATTTAATCACGCGTAAGCTAAACTATAAATAATTATACAAAAATCATCCTAGTCGGTTTTTAAATGTTCTTGAATACGAAATAAACGAATACTTATGTAAATAATCATTGCGTTGAAACGTATTGAGAATAAAAACGTGTTTATTTTTAAAAAAAAATCGATACTTTTATATATTTAGCCAACAATAATGAAAATATTCGAATAATGTATATTAGGCGTTTTTTTATATAGAAATAAATAATTCATTATGATTTCGAGTTTATAAGATTATATTTTTTTTAAATTTAATGAAAAACGAGTAAACTGTTAATTATTCGAGATTTTTGCAATTTTACTTTTCTAAAATACCGTCGAATTTCCTATATTCGCTATACGGTCGAATAAAAAATCGGATCGCTTCTTCCAGCCAAAAATGACACATCGATATCCGTGTAAACGTGGTTTCTTTTTTGTTTTTTGATACACGTCATTACTTCGGCTCTACAGTCAACAATATTGAAATAGACTGTTTTTTTGCTATAGGTTAGGTATTTTTCGTGGTTTAATTCCTTAACGAGTCGTTATTCGACGATTTTCCTTTTGCGTTATTTACACGGATTAATAAATAATATATATAATAGAAATTTGTATTTATATATATCGATGTTCCGATTTGATCTTAAACTGCACGAAATACGCATTTATTCGTCGAATATCAATATCGAGTTCATAAATAGCGTAATATCGACGCGATTTCTTTATAATTAAATTATAATTAAAACAATTATTGGAAAAACAAAAACTAAATTTAAAATAACACGAATAGAATAATAGTTACTAGGTACATCTATAGGACATTATATAATTTCTCTTAATATTGATCTAAATCAAATTACAATCGCGAATTTAAATGTAATTAACGATTTCTGAAATCGTTGATCGTCTAAGGGAGAACGGTTTGAATTTTGAAAAAAAGTCGACGATCGTATAAAAGTGGCGTAATATTATCTTAGGAAATATTTATCCGGAACGGACATTCTATAGAACAGGTCTGTAGTCGTTTTATCAACGTAGAAAGAACTCTTAAAAATGCAGTTGTGAACAAAAAAAGAAAAACATTCGACCCGAAGGTATACTGAATACTCACCTTTCCACCGTCTATTTCAAATCCGTGGCTAACTTAAAAACGATCGTGGCGAATTTATATTCGACCAGGAAGAAAATTAACGTGACGTTCTTTTGTCAAAAAAAAAACAAAGTCAATAAGACGAAACACGCGACCAAAAAGGATGTGCTTTACATGTAGGAAAACGTCGAAGTCAACTAATCGACTAGCCCAAAATAATCGATTCCTCCATATATATGTTAACAATTATAAGTATTCTTCGTTAAAACTATATTAACTCCACCACAATGTACGCAACAATTATGGTTTTCGTTATTAACACCCTGTGTGGCCTTAACGACACTTATAAATTATGATAAATATTATTAATATAACTTTAACTACTAATAAGTTTTTTTTGTTAACGAATCCCGTATAATTACAAATACGGATATTAATATATGCTCGCATTTATATATTCCTATACTTGAACTTAATAATATATCTAAATGTTCAATAACGAACATTAATGTAGGTATTATAATACGAATAGGACGAAGTAAATTGATTATTATAAGACGAATCTCACCTTGCTAATACTACTAGGTCATCTATACAAACCAAAAGTGTTTCATTAGTTTTGAATATGATCTTAAGGTTCGTTTTTGTTCATGGTCATTATTCGACGTAAGTATATCTTCATTCCTGCGTAAACGTTACATATTTAGTTTATTTTGTCTTATTATATTTTCGTAATACACACAATGAAATACTTATAATATTTCGCGAACTTGGCCGTTTAAGAATACGAGACGTAAGAAAATAGTATCTACTACTAAATAAAACGGTTACTAATTCTAAACGTTTATCGTATATTTTTAGTATTTATCTATACATTTCCTACTATATTCGTACGCCATAAATAAATCGTATCCAAAAAACGATAATGTCCAGTAAAAATTCGAAATCCTACGTAAAAAATTAATTCAGTTGCGCCACGTTTCTAAACTAAAAAGCCGTAAAATATAACGAATATTTAATCGATTTGACACTAAACCTTAATACGACTTAAATATTCGGATATTTTAGTACGCAATACGTTCGGAAATACGTATACATATGTTCGTACATAATACAAATAATATATTACGCCGAGACATTTAATTGAAAGAAACAGCTATATTAATTATAAACGCGTAGCGAATTATCGTTTCCAAAATGCATCGTATTTAATAAAATGTCGAACGTTTTATGTTTTATTTTATAAGTAGGGCGATCATTAACGAGTTAGAATTTTAAATTTTAAAACAAGTCAATTTTTAATCGAATTACATACAACGCGTTATACTTTTCAAGTTAACTTTCAACTCAATTCGTTACTTTTATTTAAACTTAACGCGTTTATTTTAAGTCAACTTTATACGTATACACACGATCGCGTTTAAATTTTATTTAGTCACGTCCGAACGCGACATTTAGTTTTTAGTGCAGACAATTTTCGTGTGATAAATGTATACGAATTAAAGCGTCAGGTGTTAAAAAAAATGTCCCGTAAAAAGATAACATATTTCTAGACGAATAATTTTACGATTTACGTATTTTAATTTCCTAGTCTAATACGTTGAAATAAGTCGTTCAATATTTGTATTAGAGGTCCCACAAAAAATGTATAAATTTTCGCGAAAATTATTACACCATTTTCGCGCTATACACCGTTATTATTAATGAGAAAATGTGAACCGTACAAATGGAACGTATAAAAAATATCACGAATATATATCGTCCACTCGTTAAAAGTTTTAGTTTCGCGATGACACGTGTAATACGTATAATGGCCAGCAGAAAATGAAAATTCCTAAACGTCTTGTTCGTCGATCGAAAACACAATCGAATAATATAATATGTACCGTGTGAAAGTGTACGAATCGGCTGCGTTCAAGCGGCTAAAGTCTAAAGACTAATCTCACAAGGTGGATGTTCGATCTGTTCACCAATAATCAAACCGAAAACAGCACACGTGGTGTGTAGGTATTTACGTTTCGCTCAGTAAAACTTAAAAATAAACCGAACGACAATTTTGTATCTTATTTTAAATAATTCGTTTGATATCCTTCAATATATTCCATACACCTTTTTTCTAAATATAGAAAAAAAAATGTTTATATAATTAATAAATAAAATAATATATAATTATAATAAATCGGCAATATGTCCGTTGCCCGGCAAGATGTTAAGCGTAACTTCGGTAAAACCTTGAATATATTCCGTAAACCTTCAAAAATTAAAAAAAAACCGAATCAGTTTAAAACCACTTCACGCCAGTGTAAATCGGCCGTTTTCAATTATTACACCAGTTCTGTTTTAAATACATTAATACATTCTCGGAGTAAATAATTGAACGGCGCGTATTTCGTAATTATTACGAATCGTGTAGACGTATTAACGATGACGGACGTTCGTTTAACGGTTAATTTTTTGAAAACCGATACCATTCCAAATAAACAAAGCATAACGTTAAAAATAAAAATAAAAACAAACGGCCCACGGCACGGCTTGAGATATTCCGCTATTCGCGAGAAAACAACGCGAACGTGTTACGCGCACACGATCGAGCGACGAAAACGAATACCGCAACGGCTGTGTGACACGTCATCTGTTCGAATGTTTAGCCTACGTTTGTGTTTTTCTTTTGGATTCAACATTTCGAGAAAAATCGTTGACTCGATGTTTGTAACCGTCAAAATTATTACCTATCGAAATTTTAGTACCGTCATATACGAATGGCGTTCGAATATACACGATCACACATGATTACCGAATTTCGTACAATATGATATTAATAAAAATATACGAATCTCGAACCATCGATAAGATATACGTTTTATATATATATATATATGTATGTATGCCACAATAAGTGGTCTCTAAAATATACATAATAGGAGATCTTTAATAAACTAGTTAATCAATGGAGGGATATTCAGGTTACAAGGCGTTTATGTAATAACTTGAATTTGAATAATAACCCGAGGGAATCGGACTAGAATGTAGGACTCACCTAACCTAACATAACTGAGCTAGTTAGTCTTTTACAATTGAACTACACTCGTGTCATAAAAATAATAATACGATTGAAATAGTCGTACGCGGTTAAAATATACGCGTATATATTTATATTCATACGTGAAACTAATATTTTACGTAACTTATTATTTTTTCGATTATTAACCGAAAGATTAAATAACAAGCGTTAACAATGACTCTGGTTTACAAAACATTCCAAAATATCGAGTTAAAGTTACGCCTTTGAAATGTATTTTACGGAGGGCAACATATACGTATACATATATCGCGAGAATTGTTTCGATCGCAGTCGATTTTAAGCGTTGGTTGTTGTTGTTGTTGTTGAGAAGAAACGTACGGACGACAATACCAGTTGAACAATAAGATTTCGATTGTTTTGAAAATAGTTTTCGACTTATCAATCATTAAGTATACACGGCTAAAAACTAAAATATTTGTTTAAAAGATCGTATAGCCAAGGATTGTTGTCGTTTTTTGATATAGCCAAAACAAATTTACGCATATATTAACCACAGATAATAAGATGCAATTATATAAACGTTTACGAACATTACGAATACTATTCGTTTTGTTGTATAAATATTTTCGCAATTTCATATTCATAAATATTTTCGTAAATATCTCTTTCCGAAGTAATAGTATGTCATCCGCGCGAACGAATTTATTTAAAACAGAAACAAGTTTTTATACCGTTACGTTTGGACTGGGACGTTGTCTTTGCGACTGCACTTTCTGAGACTATTGGATTTCTACATATACACGAATTCGACGAAAACATTTTGATTTTATTGTCGAGCAATTATATTATTGAATAAATAGTAAAATAACGTATTGTTATGTATTCGATAGATACAAATTATCGTTAAATGTTGTTTATAAAAGTGACGTATATATTATGTTTCGAACGAAACGAAGAATGTAGTAGTCTTAACGTTTTTTTTTCGTTTTCTTTCTGTCGGCGAACATTTTTTACAGTAAGAATGCTCCGTTGATCGTTAGACGCGTTCATTTCAAGTAGTTAATTGTATCCGGCCGATATTTTATTATTCGACACGTTTTTATATTTTCTCAATTATATAATTCATTACTCAAAAATCAAAATTATCGAACGTTTTTAAAACTTTTCAAGAAAACATTTGATAAAATTGTTAATATATTCGTCTTGTACATGTACGATATTTGTATTCAAAATCTGAAAAACCATTACCTGCTTAAGCTTTTAGATTTGAAAAAAAAATGGAAAATCGTCGCCATAATATTTTTAATTTTGGAATTTGAAGTTAGAATTTCGAAATACTACAAAGAATAATAATAATAATTTTATGCTTCATTCAGAATTTAAAATAATTCAATTCTAACAACACTCGACCAAGCAATCTACTCTAACCGACATCTACACCATTCACCAGCATACACCTTTTTATTATTACTTTATATTTCTAAAAATATTTTCTAATCTAATCAATTTTATTAATCGAAAGTATCGTCGTTATTTGGCACGTTGTTTATCGACAATTTTTAACCTTATAAATTTATTACAAAATTTATTATATTTTTCATTGTAATTATAAAATGAGTATATAAAATGAACATTTCCTACTGCTCCGAAAATTATTTTTTTTCTTGAAATAAACGTCGATTTATTAAATAACTGTTAATCACTAAGGCTCAAAATTTTAAATTAATAATATTAAATTCTTTAAGAGTCAAACTTACCCTGTCAATAATAAAGATGACATAAGCATAATAGATTGTATATAATAATATAATGCAAAAGGTTATGTTAATTTTTATAAATTTTTAGTATTTATGAAAATTTAAATCCGTGGGAAAATTATGTAAATATCTACGAAAATTTACTTGGATACTATTTATCACAACAAACATAACTATATTTTATTTTTGTTTAATGGAACATTAATATTTCTTAATTAAGTTCGTTCCTCGTTAAAACACGATGGATATTGATTATTATTACGTGTTGGGATTAAAACGAACCTGTTCGAAATTTGAAGTATTGAACGCGTAAGTCATCGATATGTTTTAGAAAAAACAAAATCGTTATTTTCGTGAAAATATGTAAAAAGTGTCTTTTTTCTGTTCAATAATTGCGACCAATTGAAATATTGTTACGTAAATAATGTACGTAGATTTCGTAAAATTGTACACGAATTCGGTATGGAAAAATTAAATAATTACGATACGAAACGTAGACTTCAAGCTTTTGAAGCGTATGACGTCCTAAGTGATCCATTTTGGCGTGAACTTTATGATCAATTCGGCAATATTGCTATAAAATCCGGAGTATTTATCGATAACGATCAGAGTATAAAAAGGTATTCGTATCACGGCGACATACTTTTAACGTACAAGTGAGCAGATACAAATATTATCGTCGCGCCCCACAATTATTCACAAAATACTATCTATTATGAAAAACACGCGTTAATTTGGTGTACATTTTTTGGTTTTAAGATCGGTTTATGGTTCCACGAATCCATATACTCACATAATAACAACATTATCGAACACAAAATCTACATATTTTTGCGTCGAAAAACCGGACATTGAAAAAATTCCACTAGATTTAACGTTAAACGAAGTAAACTTATAACCTGAAATAATATTTCGAACGTCCCGAATATTTCGCGAAATATTACCAATCATTCTAAATTTTTATTAATTACTCGCTAATAATTTAATTTGGTGTTAACGTGACTATGTGTATACGTTTGTTTAAAACGAATTAAGTAATTTACGATTTAATTAAACCATTTTATTTCGTTCGCTATCAAAATACCGTCAATTTCCCGCATGATCGAATAACCCGTTGTTCTTCTGAACTTTAAAACAATTATACGATTGTAAATACAATTCTAAATGCTTATTTATTTATAAATCTACGTCGTTTCGTCGTGATTTTATAAATGTTAAATATGAATCGCGTCAACGACTACCTCGTGTGAACACGTCTTAGTAAATAAAACCTTATAAGACAATATAATAATAAATAATTATCGACGTTATAGCACCCTTACATATTTATAAAATCTATATAATTAAATTATTACTAACCAATTCAATAATTGTTTACCGCTAAACGATATCGTTTTTATATTTAAACCCCCCGTCCATTAAATAGCTAATAAAATGTACTCGAGTAATTATTATAACGTAATTTCCTCGATAATTTTACGTAACACGATGTTTTACTTGTAAATACGATAAGTGTTACTAGCTTTTATTAGCGCGATCTCGAATGAAAACGCGTTAAACTACATAATCGAGTTAAAATAATAATAATAACGAAATCGGCGGTCGTTTTAACTAAGTGCGATCGATTCCTTAGCTATTTTTTGGAACGTTAAAAAAAATCGACGTACCGAAAAACGATGGAACACAGCGTATTGTTAATGTGCAAATTTCAAAGGGTTTACCGGCCAACAGCGAGATTGTTTGCAACTTCGCGGACGGAAAAACCGTAAGTGAGTAGAATCCGGAATACGTTAACGAACCTGTACACGGATAAAACAATACGTTGGTTTCCTCAATTCGCGAACAATAAAAACAATTACGTAACCATCCGTTTACATAGTATAACGCGAACGATTTTCCCCACCGTGTGCGACGCGTTTATTTCAAAATACGGCTACAGGCGTACCACAAACGTTCGTGGTTTCCCCAGTTTTCCATTTGGATCAAATTAACAAGACTGCTTCAAACTTTTGGAGCGAAATATAATCGAATTCGTACGCGTCAAAACAATTTAAAAACCCGACGTTTTAACGCGTACGATTTTAATTATTTATCCATAAATTAACGTAATTATAATAGTATTGAATAATAATCATAACGTAATATATTTATAAATAAATAAACGCGTATTTACAACGGAAAATTCATTATTTACAAATACGTAATATGACATACATAAGTAATACGCGTTAATAATGGAGTTTCTATAAATCCGTTAAAACTTTGAATATTAGTCGTAATTATAAAGACGAAAGTACGAACGCATAATTATTATTCAATTAATTTCGGGTTTTCCAATAACGTCTTAACCTTTATAGAAAAGTAGAAAATTCGTAAGCCCGTCCAATACAATTTGATTTCACGATGACGCGTAATCGAAAAACGTCGTGATTCGAATATCATAAATTGTTTAAATGGTTAACGTCACGAACGACCAAATTTGCTAACAACAACGCGAAGTTACAATATTATTATCCCGAAATATAATTTTACGCGATAATCGTTATAATATAATTCGGTAACCAAATCCTTACGCATTTTAATAGGAAATTCGGTAACCACGATTTACTCACTAAGAAGTTGTAGACATACGGTCACCTTCGAAAACTCGTTTTTAAATCAAGGTTACGTTAAAAACAAAAAAAAAACGCAAACATTCTTCAGTGATCACGAGAAAGGGTTTAAACATACACTCGAAAATATTTTTCGAAACAAAATAATCGTAAAATTTAAACGAATATTGTCCCGGGAACTACCTATTGGGAACACGCATCGAGACTCCAAATATAATACAATTATATTACTTAAACTTTAATTCGTCGTTATTCAATATCGATACAATATTAACGAGATTTTTATTACATTGTAGTTTTCGTCACTAACGATTTGCCACATAAACATTTTATAAGAAAAGGAAACGATTTGATTAGTATTTATAATGTGTCGCTTAAAGAGATGATTTTCGGTGTACAGTACGTAATAAGAACGTTGGACCATAAACGGTTGAGAATCAATATCACTCAAATGATAACGTGCGTACATATAATATTATAATTATTTTAAATATCGTTTTTAGGGTTTATTATTGTGATATAAATCGATACGTTTTTATTTTGTTAAATAAGTAGTCTGTTATATTGATATGTGTATACTCGAGAAGTATATGCATTTCAAAATCTATTTGAATCTAATTGAAAAATTGAAACACAACGCTTATTAAAAATAAAACTCTACTATAACTGCTTTATTTCGGTATACCGATAGAATTTATCGTTTATGTTCAATAATATCATAAACGATCAAATAAAAAGGTGTGAAAAACGATTATAAACCTTAAATATTACGTAACGTATAATTATTAAATCCATATATAAATAAATTCCGTTAATTAATTCTCAATTTGAATGGCGATAAAATTATTTAAAACGCGTCTGTTTAAGTATTTAGTTAATTCGCGAAAAGCGAAATTGTGTATTGGATACTTATTTTCGATTTACACCTTTTTGGGTAGTAAATTTATAACGTATGTACCAAAACTGTAAAACAGTATGTTTAGTTTTAAATATTCTTTATAGTTACATACTCGATATATAATAATTGTACTTTGAAATCGGTTGTAATTTAATTATACGCTAATACTCTCGTAAGTAGAGAAGCTGAATCAAAATATAATTGTTAAAATTGTTTACAATATTGTAAATTTTAATAAAAGTCAACAACAACCGTCGTTATGTTCAACCATTAAATCCATAGAATGGAATAAAAATTATTTATTTCGTTAAATTGGAAGATACTAACGATTAAAGATTATGCCCAATAATATTTTTGAAAAATGAACGCACGCCGTTCCAAAAACATTTAAAAGCAATACGTAAAAACGCCCGTAAAATATCGTTTAATCCGAAAACATTTTTTAATACTAGAAATATACTAAACGAGGCTTTTAAAATAGTAATCCGTTCAAAATGAAGTTTGTTATGACCAAATACAAAACAAAAAACGTATACGTTATCATTAAAAACATATTACTAACTAATCATAAGAAAACTATACAAACGTACGACGGAAATTGTTCTTGGCATTAAACTAAAATGAAATTTAAATTTATACATATTCATTCGCTAAATTATAACGTAGCAGTCCCGTGATTTGGCATAAAATTTAATTTGCGATCATTTTCGTTCGAAAATTGTTTTTACCGTCACGTCGATTGTCGTCGTAAAAACGCAATAATAATAATAATTCGACTTACGCTTTGCTTTTTTTTATTACCGACTGCAATACAGTAGTTAAATATAAATAAAAACGAGATTTTAACCCGTAACTTGTCATTTTCGGATTTATTCCATTCTACCGGTATTTTATGCAATTGTTAGAAAGTCCCGAATTTAAAACGTGTGGAAGCGAATTAAAACTCGACGTAAAATTTAATTATTCGACGTACGATCGTAAGTTTATTTTGTTTACTCTCCAAATGTCTTTGATGTCTAAACCGTCGTAGTAATCAATATTTATACTAATCAAACTGAAGCATACGGACATTGTATAAATTATTTGTCCGACGCGCATTTTCATTAAAATCGCGATTCGGCGTGATTTACCGTAGAAAATGTAGAATACCGCTATTAAGTACCACCTTTGGCTTCCAAGGCGGATACCCGCGTACGCTTGCAAATATTATCGCGTAACGAAAATACGCGTCGTTATTTATAACCGTTATTTTCAATTGCACGTTGATAGACCTACCTACGAAAAAATTATACAAGGCGAAGGAATGCCGGTTTATGGAGGAAATTGTGACGAAAGAGGCAATATAATACTGAAGTTCGATATTCAATTACCACGCTATCTTCCCGCGAATAACGACACGTGTAAACCCTTATCGAAAATTACAGTTTGAAACATAAGGTCTTTACCGTATACGTTTGTACATTATATACCCTGTAATTTGTAAAAATAAAAGAAGTACATCGCCGAAAGTACCGTTAGTATTACCCGTCTAATAAGCGTTTGAAATCGAACGGTTTTTTGGTTTTTGGTCCGAGAACATTCGCAACCTACACAACAACCGTACGACGAGTAAATGACGAGAGTACGGAAAGAACGAGGCGAGTTAGACGCGGTAACGGTCCGTTGACAACACCGCGAACGAATTATTTTCGACGTAACCCGCCGACGAAACAGTACCGCGGGAATCGGTAAATAAATCCGGGGGGTTTTTATTTTTCGCCGTCGTTTTAATAAGACGAAATACGTTTAGATCGACGCGGGAATGTCGTCGAGGAAGACGAGATTTTTTCGTCGATCGGAATGCCCGGAGGACGTGGGGACTCGTTCGCGGTGCGTGTCGACGCAACCGCTTCTTAAAACGAATCCGTGGTATTGTTTGCGTTCGCGGGTAAACGCGCGACGTTGTAGAGTTTGACGCGAACAACGTGACTTATTTAAGGCCCATACGCGCGTTACGTCCACGTAGACAGGCGTGACGATTGTGTGTGAGTGTGTAAAATTGCCGACTTCGCGTCGTTCCACGGCGGAACGATGAAATCCCGTGGCCAAATATACGCTCGTCCGAGTAGCCCGTAAAACGAGACCGAAACTAATCGAAATTCGAATACGTCGGTCGTTTAATTAAATCGTCGGACCTTTCAGTGCGGGTTTCTTGCCCCTTCACAGTGAACATTGTGCGCCCTAATACGGCAATATTATATATTCCGAACGTAGTCGATCGTAACGAGATTCGTCGGTCCCGCGAGCGTTTCCAAATAGGTATTTATTCCGCGGCACGTCTCGCGTGCCGGCTGCCCGTACGCCGCCACTCTACTTCGTTAAAACGACGCGAGCCGCCGCGATCCGGCACTCCAAAACCACCGCCGCCGTCGACCGTTATTGTACTACCGGCGAACGTATTTTATGGCACCCACGTTACCAGCGATCGCCGGAACGTAAACCGAACGTTACCCAGTTCGGTATCATCACGCACACACGTCTAACGTACACACGCGCGTACCCATATTTATGTATACAACAAATTAGGAGCGTACGTTTCGCGGTTACCGTGTTTACGCCGTTTCGTACGATATCACGACGACGACGTGGTAGACTGGTAACATTACATTTTACACACGACAAAACGCAATAAACTAGCTGAATACACTAAACTTATCACGCGATATCGCGTACCGGCCTACATGAACGTCGTACCCAATATTCGTAAGAGCCGCGTATTCTGTAAAATGGTGGCCGGCCGACGCGGCGAATGCGATCGTTCCCCCGGAGAACCCTACGTGGGTAGATAGCAACTCGGACGTTGGCCAATACTCGGCGGGATTTCCGTAATGGGAATGGCGGGCCCGTCTTCGTCGTTTTGTTCTCGTCGTCCCGATGACGCCAGTGACGCATTTACAAGGAAGTAGAGATGGTTAGAGGTTTCCAGCCCCATTCCCCCCCCCCGCAGAGAAGGTTTGAAGATTTATGTCGATAATATAATTGTAGGTAATTGGTTTATTTTACAAATTATAACGAAGAAAACCAAATACTTTAACGTTTAATGAAAGTATTTTTTCGATTTCGTTATTTCATTTTTACATAAAACTATTTACGAAATTTTAATAAAACCAGTGCACGATAAAATCGATGGTTTAAAATTATTTCATTATTATGTCACCCTCCCCCCCCAAAAAAAATACTCGTAAATTACGGAACGCAATTACTATCGTTTCGACTTACAGACGCGCGCTGTAAAGAAACCGTTCGCTACTATCACGTCCCCGGGCTAATATCGCGAAAATGCTCGCACACGGGTACCCGCAGTATACGGCGAAGAGATTCGTTCGGTCGGCTTGCCGGGATATTGAGACCTAATGATACGGCGGAACGATGGTGTGGACGTATCGAACACGAATTTACGAAATTTATTTGGCGACGGGTTTTTTCGAATTATCGTATTTGTCTACTAAAACGAAAGCTACGATTATAATATCTTTTCGAACGTACAGTGGAATTGATTTATTGGCTATTTTCGCCTGAATTGTGTCGTACAAATTGTATTTTTCGTAATTAGATCGAAATTAAACACTTTACCGGCCTATCGATTAATACGACGCGCAAGTCGAGTTTGACGAACGACACTTCGGCGAGGGGGAAGCGCCTTGATTTCGAAAATTGTCGGACGCAAGTCAAATACCCACGATCGACGTTACAACCATTACATGAACTAACGATTTCCGAATTATTTACTAATATTCCAAACTTCCTGACGCAGAATATTTCGAACCTACGAACATTAATCGTCTTAAACCGTAGCCGATGATAACGCCTAACCTTGTAAGTAGAAGAAAATAACATACGCGCGTATATTACGATAAAAAAAAATTACGTTCGGAGTTCCGCCGATTCGGGTATTTTATGTTCACGGAAAATTCGTGACAGTTGTTAAACGCGCGTGTACGTTTATAACGTTCATCGTTATAAACCATTAAAAAAAAAAAATTATATTCAAGGAAAACTTGTCCGCGCAAATCTGTATATCAGATTATTGTATTACGAGATTAATTATATTATACGTACGTCGCGGTTTTTATATATTTAAATTATAATTACGCGTACAATTATTATCGGAGCAGATGGATGTGGGGGGAAGACAACCGAACGGCCAGTGAGTCGATTGAGTATGTGATATATATATATATATATATATATGTGTGTACCTGTGGGTCAATAAGGCGAACTGCGGAAAAGCATTTCGGGGACCGAACGGATTTGTGACGTTCGTGTGGGATTGCTTAGGCGAACATTTTCGAAATGACGAAACCCGACGGATTGGATTGCGCGGCCTATAAGGGACGTACCGGAACCGGTGGCGTAACCCCACTAGAGTGCGACCGGGCGAATCCACGGACATTTAATAAAACGGGGCCCGTCGTTATTTACGTACACAGTTTTCGTTTACCGAACGAAGGCGCGTATTCGAATTGTACATATTGCGTGCGGAACGTTTTCAATTTTCGTTTCACGTACATTTCCCAAAAAGAACCCCTTTGGACGTTCAACGAGTTACGGACGACTGGGGAGATATCTCTACGAGGTCGTTTGTAAATGTAACGGACTAATTGTCGACACCGTAGCGTCTCGCGTGAAATCGATTTACGTCACGGCCATTTGTCGTCGTTCCTAATATCGTCGAACTAATATCGGAACAAAGCGCACTTATCGGATCCGACAGTTTGTACAACCCTAGAACACTTACGCTCGTTATTATACGGGCGTACGTATAATTGTCGATTTTCAACGCGCGCGATGTCTTATTAAACGTGGCGGTAGATTTTCGCCGATCGATCAATACTTACACCGCAGCAGTTTAGATCCACAAGCAGGGCTGGGGCAATAATAGTAGTGTCTTGAGAGATTTTTCGAAAAATATTTAGTATAAACTTCCTATTCACTCGGCGGCAAAACTCGCATTTTTAACTCTATAAAAACGTGGAATACATTTCGTTTGATCAACTACGATACGTTTTTCCGAGTGGTTTCTAAATGTTTTTGTAAAAAGCTACTCCCGCGTGCTTAATTCTTTTTCATTACAAATTAGTTTGAAAACCTTTCGTCTACGACTTTCCGCGATTTATTTACATTCAACAATTGTATAACACGGTTATATTAGTAAATTAGCGATCGTAAAAGGTTGGACGATAGTATCTATTAAACCTGGACAAGTCAATTAATTGATTAAGCTTGTTAAGTTAATATAAAAGTACATAGAGTTTAAAGTTGCTCGTATTTATTTTGTTAGCTTTAAAAGATGTTAATGTTATATTTAGCGATACAAAAGCGCCGTTTTTTAATAAATTTATTAAAACT
>JAIPRN010002482.1:0-30060 GCA_025469175.1 Geopemphigus sp. TES_GeoC_2020 | reverse complement strand
TCAACCCTTCGTGTCGTCATTCTTCATGTAGAATTATTTTTGGTATATATTGCTTTCGAACGTGTTTTCTGTGGAATTCTTTCAACATAGTCGATACTCCATGAAGGTCGAGGGACAGTTTATTTTAAAAATAAATTTTACAATAATTGTGTACAGTATATATTTATTTATATAAACTAAACTAAATTATGATATGCACGCATATCATTACATATTGGTGTGGAAAAAATAAAATACTTCATACAGTAATGGGATCGTTTTTTTCAAATTGTTTTAGGCTAGGGGTTTATTTTATTAAATTATCCGAAAATATCGCGGAAACATTTTGTTCTAAATTTAAGGTTTTCTTTAAAAAAGAGAGACTACAATAATAGTTATTATTTATTCGGAAAAATCGTTTCTTTTTTTTGTAGTTTGTCTACGTCATCTATGCGTATAATGTACATATTATGGGCAAATTACACTTTGCTTATTTCTAACTGTCACTTTCGCATTAATGTAATACACTATATAGGATTTTATATCTCCTACGGTATATTGTTAACCAGAATATAAACCTGAGAAAGCGAACGTGTCACAGTATTAAATAGAACAATATTTTTCTCGAAATATTGATTTTTAAATGGGACAGGTCCAATATGTGACCCCCACTGTTGAAGTAGATATGACATTTTGTTATATTATATTTTATTTATTTATTTATGTTTTTGAGAGAGTATAAAATATTATCTACCTTTCTATTTAACCTACCCATCTGGATTTCTACAATAAAATAATTTATATATATGTATATAATTCGATCACGCGTATTTATAAAGTATAAAGTACTATCTCAAAACGTTTTGTTTCAACGTCTAATTTGAAGTTATATTATTTTTACATCTTATACACTGTAATTACCCCTAATTGTATTTAAACGTATGAAAAATATTTATAAACTTATTCTTCATCGTCATTTAATAAAAGTGTTAAGAATCAATCAAAAATAATTAAGTGTTCTAAAACTAAAACTTTTTCGTATGTAACAATTATATTGAACATCATTTCTTCGAGAACATTTTAACAAAATATGACAGTTATAATTAATTATAATTTAAATTTCAATGATGCTTTCTATATGTCTTCACTTCTTAATTTTATTATATTTTTCTAAGGAATATATGACATTTACTAACGTTAGACTATTCTAAACAAATTCGTAAAACTTCTTACTTGCAATATTTTTGAAATTATAATTATTAATTTAATGATTTCTATAAAAAATCATTTTTTTTCGTTCAACCAAAAAAAAAAAAACTAGTTATTATGGAAAATATTGTTTTTATTGATGCATAATATATGTTTTATAACTAAATAATATTCGATAATAGAAAATTGATTTATTAATATTAAAATATTTTTCACGTTTAACATATCTCAACCCACTTTATTTGGACCTTTACTTTTAACCGGTTTTTTATTTTAATATTTTACTTCGACAAATAAAAGTAAAAAGAAACGTGTCAATAACTAATTGTAAGCTTTCAAAAATAATACTATTTTTTTCTACGTATAAAAAAAAATGATATACAAATCTTAATTTTTTTTTAAAAAATTCTATTTGTTTTTAAACATTTTTATCATAATTTCCAATAAATAAACTAACTTTGTAAATACAATACTATGTTAAATAAACAAATTATATCTTTTTTCAGAAATAAAATGTTTAAATAACGTCGGTCATCATTCACTTCCAATTCGATAGAAATAAAAAAACAGTACTTATTTTAAAACACAAAATATAAAACGTCCTATTTAAAGTTTATTTATACCCAATCATAAAGCGCATATCAGTAAAATGGAAGTTTTTAAGCCACACCAACTGTTTGTTAGCCGTTCGACTACTATAACACTTCATTTACTTATGGTAGACTATAGAGTGTGGGAAAATAACTTGTTTTGGTATAAACTTGCAATCAACATTCAAAACATTAATTGTATGTGAAACTCTAATATATGTATACGTTATTTGGGTAATTTCTATACATAAAGTAAGTTTGATTAAGCGAGTAATAATAGCTGTAGGTGGACAATAACAACAACGCAAGTGCATAGTATTGTACTTGTATTTATTATAATTATAAAATATACGCCTTTTTTCACTACAGCTAAGTTTATAGTAAACTTATATTTTATGCCGATTGAAAAAATGTATTTTTTGTATTTATACAAACGTTTAAACGAACAAAAAGCAAAAAGCTGTAAATGTATTTCTCTGAGATTTTTAGTATATATTATTTATTTGTAAATTATTCGAAATGGGTTGTTATACTCTCATAATGGTTTCCGCTAGACAGAAAACCCTTTGTTAGTCAATTTTTTCAGTTATGTCGAAAAACGTATATTACTTAAATTTTGTGCGTATATAAGAATGTTATATATTATTTTGTTCCATAGTTTTAATTCGTTTAATTCGCTCATTTCGAGAATTTTGAAAAATGAGTTGAAATTTTGTCGTTTACTGTACATGGATTTTCTGCTGGATAATACAATTACAATTTTCTCGTAATAAAATTCGGAAATAACGCTTTAGATTGTGAGTGAATCGAAAGACGCGCCGATTTTCAACAACGTCTTTGTTTATTATATATACATTTTCTGTGAACACTTTTCAGTTTAACAACTCCCGATAAAGTGATATGGCTCTCTTATTGTATTAATGTTAATAGTTAATTAATAAAATTCGAGAGATTATTGAGAATTTAACTTGGTAAAACATTAGCAACGTCATAAAACAATTGTGTAAGTAAATGGACCATAAACAATAATATTGTATCCATAAATTAAAACATTTTATTTCAAAATCATTCGGTTATTTTAATTGTATATAGGTAACTTAACCAAATAATCGTCCTAAATATTATACGTAATTAATTATAATTGTAATTTAAATACAGTATAGAATCGTAAAGTATTCGAATAGGAATCAAGTCCGTTCCACCGTGATTATTGACGGACAAGAAGGCGTACAACGTTGTCCAACGAACAACTTACTCAATTATTATTCGTATTTTTTTATGCTGAGAATGTTTTACGATTTAACATTTAATCTAACCTAATCGTGTTTTTGTTCACTGATTAAGTAATAATATACCATAATTATAATTACAAAATAAGTTTTTCGTTCCTTTGTTGTATAGTTTAATAAAACCGAACCCACTAATACGTACATGCCCGTGACTTGTGTATTTTTGTTCCAAAATCTCGACATATTTTACGTACATTATCGTGGAATAATATAGTATCTTATGGGAGGCTATAATAAATATATAAGAAAATTTTTGATACGCTTATCGTAAACGTTAATATAAAAACCCCAGCGAGTTCTATTTTAATATTTTTATTACGCGTGGTGTAAAAATATGCATTTACTTATTACCCGAGTGAAGAATAATATCACATCATGACGCCGTGACTAGTTATATTTTCAATTACAAATAGTTGTTATTATTATTTTTTTGTAATATAAAATATGGGGTTTTCAGATTATATACGCACCCATTGGTACACGATAATAAGACGTGTTACATGATCAAGATGATATTCATTATTCAATATAGACGATATTATTGAAATGTATTTGCCTTTAATATATCACCAATATTGGATAGACGTCATATAATCGTCTATTTGGAACACATATTTTCATTTATCGTGTTGCTAGTGACCCATAGGCGACTCATAGACTTTCGAGTTTGACGGTAGAGGGGCTTAATAATAATATCCAATATATTTTTGATTGTAGGAGTGAAACGCCGAATTCAATAATAAATGATATATGTTTAATTTTCGTGACATTCCGGTAGTGATAGACACGTGCGAATGACAGAAATTTTCGAAACTTTATACATCATACCCTTTTTCTTGAGCACACTACGAAACTATATTATACGCGTACTGTTTACTATTTCACTAAAATTAGTGATAAAAAAACTCCACATCACTTGATTTTTTCTTTAACTCGTATGGAAAAAAAGTTGAAATGTTTCACCACAATTATTGATAAATTAATTTCTCGAGATATATTATTGCCTATTATCGACTCAACTCTCCACAGACTATTAAAGTTTCTTTGATTAGTTTCGACCTGCTGTCAAAGGCATTCACGAGTAAGTACCGTCGATAAATTACTCTATTATTTATAGAAAAACAATTATGTTTGAAACCTCAAAAATGTGTTTCTAGACACGTATATATATATATACAAACATGTTACTAGTTATATCCTGAAGTCGGCTAATCTTAATACTATCGATGCGTTTTGAACAATATTAAATTTCGGTTTTATTATTTACAAGACATCGTTATCTTTGTTACTATAATCTTACTATTAACGGTATAATAATTTCCTTCGTTTTTAATGTTAAAAAATATCTGCAGCTAAATCTTGATCAAAAACTTCATAAGGCTTTCTATTTAACGTACCTCACTAAATTAATAACTCACTAATCTAATGTTTTAAGATATTTTTCCAATTCATAGTGGAGGTCACACCCTTCTACTTTGGTAGACCACATGTTGTCTTAATTCACTTAATGTAGTTTCAATTCGTAATTTTTGTTGTACAAAGTTTCGATAAAAAAAAACAGAATACAAATAACATTATTTATTAGTTGCTCAAAATCAACCCGAATAAACATGAATTGAATAAAAAGAGTTTACTTATTCACATTTATAAAACGTGTTTTAAAAAGAAAAAAATTAGGATCGATTTTAAATCTTATCACATGATATTAGATATTTTTTTTAAAACTGTCAAAGTTAGTGTTAATTGTATTTTAAAAGAAAATATTTTTTTTAACCACTTCGGTAATTATTTTCAACAGTAAATTATAAAAAATATTACCGTGGAATTAAATTAAAACGCCACTATAGTGCATACATTACATAACAGCCAGTATTTTATATTGATATAAAAGTTTTCAAATAAATTATATTTACTTCACTAAGTCTTTTGTAGCAATTTTTTTCGAAATAATGACTTTCGCATATCAGCTAAATAATTTATTTATCTAGGAAGTATAATTTTTTCTACCTCGAATAAACCTAATACGCATTTGTTTATTTATTCGTCTTTAAAATTTATATACATTGAACGCATCCTGGACTTAGTAAGAAGAAAAGTAGTAGAATATTTTTGATTTTAATTATTTGGCTGCCAATAAACAGGTTGAAAATAAGGCATTCTAGTTTAACATCAAGAGTTCTTTATTATAATAAAACACACAACACACACATATTTATATAAATGTTCATGTTAATTTTTGTCCATATGTTCTAGCGATTATCTGCTAAGATAATAAACTAACTAACTAATTCAACTAACTGGTGATTTTAGTTCGTTATTAAATTATTTAAAGAATATTTACAGACCATTTCCAAAACTATATCCCTATTCATCATACTTTAACAAAGGTATACTTTTGATTTATTTACATTTTTTCTGCACTATCTTACGAAAGTAAAATAATTTAAATTAACGAATATTAATTTTATTCGACGCGTCCGAAATATAGAATAATAATAATAATTATACTCGACACAATAACCCGATCATACTTTTTTATCAAATAAAAAACTATCACGTTCGTCGTTTTTATTCTATATGTATATATACCATACTATACCGATCATAATGGTATATAAATTCTATTATTCGCTCGTGCTCGGAAAATAGTTTTTTGGATCAAAATCCCTCGAACCGTTTGGCTTATTATTTGTTTAATAGAATATTGTTTATTTGCTTATGCGAGTTTAATATTTTGTACTCATTCCCTCATCGTGTACAAAATAAAAATAACATAAGCTCGAAACTTTCCTGTCCGATGATAAATATTCACAATACATCGAGTGACTACAATAAAACAATTGATACACTCAATGATGGTATTTGTAGGGGATAAAAGGCCGATTGGGACAAGAAATATCACAATTTCATAGACCTTCTTTATTTTACAGTAACAGATTTAAACTCGAATTAAGTATTATAAAATGTGTAAATGTGTTTACGCAAAAGAATAAAATTTGACTCAATAAAGCCTATTTGGAAAAATAAAAACCGTTGGCTTATTCTTATTATTATTATTATTATTATTATTACTATATAATATATATAATACTAAAAACTGAGTCGTGGCAACACTTTATTAAATGTTTTCCCTTTGAAGTAGAACACTATAAAGTAAATACACAATATTATATTATGGCATACACAGTAAGTGGATAGATCCGCCGCGCCCTTTTGATATTATCAACACATGTCTCCCATCTCGCACGTTACACGTGTCATCACCATCAACCGATGGTCGGTAAAATATTTCTCTAACAATAAAAGAGAAGGTTCTTCGCTATAATATACATAATTACTGTTGACTTGAGATAAAGACATTGTGTTTATGTCTAACGTGTACATATAATACATAGCGATCGTAAAAGATAACAAATGCAATTAATATTGACATACATGTTGTTCGATAAAAAATTATACGCGTATAATTTTGTAGATAACATAAATTATTTTGACATTAAGTACTATGCAAAGATGTGAGAAATAAAATTTCAAATAAAATATGCTAACAAAAATTGCTGTTAAACGTATTTCTTCTGCGTTCATTTAAATCCAAATCCTCAATATTGTTTGTATATTAATATATTATCTTCAATCATAAGTCATAAACTTGTTTCAAGAATAAGAAATGGTTAAGTTAGAAAAATCTCTAATGAAATCAAACAAATTACTATAGTGCTTATAGATAGTATTTCAAAAACATTAAAGCAATCGGAAAATGTATTATTTATAATGCTTAAAACCGAGCTAAATAATAATAAACAGGAAGGCAAAACATTTTTATTATTTTTTCTTATATTAAATATTTACTTTTATTACTTTCTATCTACATTCATAAAATAAATAAAGCATACACTAAGTGATAAAGAAGAAAACGGTATTCAATATTCATCGTAACTGAATGCTAATGAAAGTTACGGATAAGTGAAAATAATGTTTTTCTTCGCTCGTTTGCGCAATTTTTAAAAATTTTAATGTATGCGCAATACGTCTTCACAGGACACAAAGGTCACATATTATTGTAATATACTATTTTAAAATTTATCCTGACGATTAACCTTTAACTCTTCAATATTTCCACTACAAAATCATTATATACTATATATATAAATGGCCACAATGTCCAATATTAATATAAAACTATATTATTAGGCAATTACTCGCTACGGAGTACACCATGATAATATATACGTAAAATGTTCGCTTCACGTCGGACATAAATCGTAAAGTTCAGTTTTGTTGATGAATTACAGTACAGTACGAATAGACACTTTCTATGAATACAAAATATAAATGTTTATACCGCATATAATTTCCAACAGAAACCCGTTGTTACATCATCATTGTTTAGATAACCAAAAGTGATGTTATCAAGTTTTTAAATATTGTTTGTGTTTAAGATAATATAAACTTACGAAAATAAGAAAATGTATAGTCATTCGACACTTTTGTATTCGTTACCCTTATGCACCTGTTAACAAATTGAACGAACATGATAGATAAATGAATATTGTACGAAGTTTATCAAAACAATATAAACGTTCCCTTAAATAAAAATCAATCTCATTATGGTTAAAAATCATAACGATTTATTCACGAAATGTGTCAAAATTAAGGATAAACAAGTGTACCAATATTTTGGCACGCCAAAATAAGTTTTAATTTGCTTTTTATTAACTTTAAAAATTAAAAATATCTCCGAGTTTGAGGTAACTTTACTTAATTAATAGTTGATATTTAGTAACAAAAAATGTATAATATTCTTTGATAAATATCTTAAAAACTTACAATTTCGTCATAGAATATCTATCAAAACTTGCTAAGACTATTATATTAGGAAGTATAGGAATTTACTTTTAAATATATACTTTCTAACGCAAAATAAAAACGTCATCACGCACAGACGCGAAAGTATTAGCCGATTTATACGTAATAGTTGCTACGTATTACAGAATACGATTATTGGATAATTATGTGAAAATGAATAATTTTAAATGAAACGCATTTTTTGCATATTGTTTTCGTAAAAACGATAACGATACAATGTTGTTGCTTTAAAATTAAAAATAATAATACAGCGTTAACAACGTTTAACTAAATGAATCACTCAAATTGAGTATAGGTCTGTTAGTTTTTCGCTCGTGAAACTCATCTTACCGTTGTGAGGTGACTTAAATGATTACCTTCGACAGTTCGATCAAGAGTTCTGAGCCGGCCCTTACTTAAAATAGTTGTATTCAGTAAGACTGGATGGAACCTGCTAGCATCAGCAAATCCCTTCCAGCGTAGTCAAAGTAAAATGGCACTGGAAAGACATCCGTTAAAAAGAAGGGCGGGCATGCTGGAGAACATCCCACAGCAAACAATGAAAATAAAGAGACATGCCCTTCGATACTGAAGTCGCGGAGGAAATCGTCTAGAGAAACAGTAGGAAGTATCAGAGAGTTGTTCAACAGAAGACGCAGGATATCGTGGAGAAAGCGGCGATGTCGATTCTCTTGATTTTGTGTAGGAAGGCATCCTAAGAAGCAACTATATGTATCGGAGACAAAACATAACTTGGATAATTTTGTATAATGTATTAGAAAACCACTCGTTTAACTTAAAAACTTAACCTAAGTTAAAAATTAATTTAAAAAATAAACGTAACGTGTTAAGTTCTAAATTTAATTTTAATACACAGCCTTGACGAAAATTACTAACACAAATAATGATTTTAAAAATGAAAATAATCAAAACGCGATACTTGTCTTTGGAAACTGTTTTTGTAATCTAATATCAACATTTATAATAAGGATAAATCAAAAGTAAATTGAATCATCTAAAATCAACGTTAAGGAGATTATAAACAGTATATTTTTGACACTGGTTCAGTCTAAAAAGATAGATCAAAATGCTATCACAACGAACTCGTTAGTTTCTTTTTAGGTTATTATAGGAATCAAACTTAAATTAGTTAAAAGTAGCTTTTTCGTGCATTCTAGACCAATAAACGAACCAAAAATAAACGCCTTTCAATTTGTTTAAATGTTATTCTAAAAACAAATTTAAATAAGTTAATATGTGCTTTAGGTTTGTAAGAAATATTATTTTATTTTGAGACTCTATAGAATTGTTTTCATTATAAAATGATCACGTTAAATTAATAGGTAATAAAATTCGAAGTCTACATCCTCCGTAACATAGAATAGATATAAATAAATATAAATAAATTTTCAAAATTTAGATCGGTCCGCTACAGTAATCGTGTATATTTTTCGGTTCATTTGTTATCCTTTTTACAATAAAAATCTAATATTTTTGAGAGAGTTCTCAGTGACATGACTTGCGTGTCCTTAATAAATACGGGACAAATCACACACACTAGTGATTGTTTACAATACCTACACTAAAAACCACACGCCCGTATGTATATATTAAATTGCCTATACAAAACTCCTTGAAAGAAACCAGTTTACAATCATCAGGGCGAGATTTGAACCTATTAAAAACTATAAACAAATTTTAAGTAATAATTATTCGTAACCAAAGAAGAAAATTTAAGCTGCTATTTGAAAATTCAATGTTTACGTTTGTTCAAGGTACAGAATAGAAAATTAATTTTTTTAATATTCTATAAATAACCCTTAATAATAATAATGAACTAAAAACATAGAAATTAAGTTTGTTTAAATCGTTGACTCACAATAACGACAAAAAACTCCCTGTAAAAATTTTTTCGAAAACCTGATTTTCTAAAAACTAATTATTTTTCGGGTTTGCGATAAGACTTAACCAATATACGCTGTAGGGGTTAGAAAAAAAATGAAAAACCTCACGTGGCGATTTGTCACAAGTATACGACGGAGAGTCCTAAATATTTTTACAGTCACGCTGTCGAAACACGGTGTCGATCAATAAATCTGACGAAAATAATAATCATTTTTAAGGAGTTGCGTATACAGTATTTATATTGCAATGTTACCGAATTTCCAGCGACGTTGCGCATTTTAAGCAAATTTCCATTCAAATATATCCACGCCTTTACAAAAAATATTATAATAATGCTAGGTTAGTAATACCATAAGTAATCTATGAAAAATCGTGGTGACGAATAGTTTTCGACTTGCGTACTTTCAGAATTTCAGTTATTTGTAATTTTAATAATATACGTGGAAAAATTCTTTTTTTTATTACAAGTTAAACAAATAAAAAACCTCTTTGAGCTTATTAAGTATGTTTGAATTGAGCTAACCTAACCTTATGTAATTTAACCTAGTGCCGAAATAGTAGAAAAAGGATATTGGAATAGATTAACAACACTTATTTAAGCCATTAACAAAGATATGCTATAATGATCATTAGATGTTAATCTAATTAAAGTAATGTGTAATTAATACTATACTCTTTTCAAAAATCGTTGTTATATGTTAATAAAAAATTAAACCCCGAATATAATGTATGTGATATAAAAAAATCTAATGCTCTCAAACAGGACAATAAACATTTTCACAAGCTATTTACATATATATATAAATTTATTAAAATTGATAAAGGATAAAATTTTTTTGATAATTGTAATCTTTTATATGTATCGATTAAACAACATTTAACACTTTTTGTTTAAATAATTTCATTAAATGCTATTAACGCGTTAAAAGATATTAATCTTTATTTCTTTATAAGATAGTTATATAATAATATTAATAATAATAACGAGTAAATTTAAAATTAAAATAAACAAAAATAACGTAATCTTTAAATATTGATTGATTTTATATTAAAGTACATCAATACTCATAAAACAAACGTATATCGATTTATTTTTTATTAAATAATAAATTTAGTTAGTTTAAATATATATTTATAGCATACAATGTATAGTAAAATAATAGTAAAACGTGACGCGGAAACATAAATCATCAAAAATAGGTAGTGGAAAATAAATTGTTCGTTTTACTACTCAATTTATAATTTTTTTTATAACAAAAGGGAAAGGGGGCAATTATAATAAAAAAATAACATGTAGTATATTCACCACGAATACGTAAATACGAAACGTACGCACGAAACTTGAACAGATGTGAAGTGATTTAAAGCGTTTTTTCCACATTCTATAATATGTATATATATATATACACATGATCTACTGAATTCTTTAGGCATTTTCTCACGTTACGTGAGAATTTTAAAATCTTCGATATATATGTTTACAATACGCTTATTTACATCTGAGAGCATAAAATGTATAAAATTTTTAAAATATAAATAATATTTTATACGCGGTAGGCGTATAATATACTATTATGATATTAATACTTTGGTATACCCGTCGAAACTTTAATACGACCAGTACGAACGTCAAATTTCGTACAATGCATAACATAATACATCCAATACCGGTTGCAATATTTACACTAATTCCTACCCATTCGATTTCGAATCCAATTATCGAGTTGTCGTCAATCACAGTATTATATATTACGTGTCTGTATTATACGCGAAAATTGTATACCGCACGATATTTGCTTTTCGTTTGGTAAAACGTTTCCCATTTAGGTTTAATTTATAAATATTCGTTAACGTCGGTGTGGTGTAGACGTCAAGCTATATACATATAACATAATACAATGTATTTATGATGTTTCAATATTATATTTAACAAAAACTAAATCAAATATCACTTTTTGAAATAAATATATATTACACAGGGACAAAATTATATTACATTATATATTTGTTCATATTGTAGATCGAAAATATTTCAAAATATAAAATATATTTAAATCTTTGACTTGACTAGTGTTGTGCACTATCTTCACGTTTACGAGTAAAAAAAAGCTACTATAAAAAAAAGGTCGTTTACTTTAATATTTTCTTTATGTTACAATTAGATGGTAACTTAAGTCAATATTCTTATCATTTTATTGGTAACCATAATTCAGTAACAAATATAATAATATCTTTTAAAGTTGAATTTAACCACTATGTATTTCGTCAAGTTTTCTTTAAAGTAAAAATCGTTGAACAAATTAATTTCATATATCGAGTTTATTTTATTTTATTCAAATATCTAATAATCTACTCGTATTTGATAGATATTATATAATTATTGGATAAGAAGAATATACTGAAATTAAAATACAAAATAGTTGTCAACTAAGTTAAAAAATTATTTGTTTGTAAGATTTAGGATTAGCTTATGATAAGTTTTTAAATTGGTTTTACAGCTAACGTTATAATAATTATGAATGTTAATTTATATAATAATATTTATAATATTATAAGTAGTTTATTTTATAAAGAACGGTTAACGATTTTTGGTAACTATTAATACTATTATTCGATACGTTATATTATTGAAATAGCTTCTACGATATCGTCTAATTCGAATAAAATAATTGTGCCGGCAACGAGAACGGTTTTTTCGCGAAAATAGGTAGCGCGAGGATACGAAATACTACTTAAAGTGATTGATGCGATCGCCGAAAAAAATACGTTTGAAAACAATAATAGGAATAAAAAGAAAACGTGCGTGCGTGCGTGCGTGCGTGCGTGCGTGTGTGTGCGTGTGTGTGTGTATATATGCGTTTTTAACGATAACAATGGTGCCAAAATCAACGAGCAATAAGTATACAAAAACTCTCTAGTAGTTTTAGTTTTTTCTCATTACATTGTTCTCGAATTTCAGCACATCTCCAACGGGGTGCATTCTGACAACAATTGTATACGCAAGGGGAATAAACACGTGTATAATATCTAATACATTCGTATAAGAATAACCGATGTAATAAATATATATTAAAATAAATATAAAACTAATCGTTTTTTATATATAACTCCATATTATATCTCAGTTTAAAAATAGCATTAGGAAAAAATATTGTGGAATTTAATCGCGTACTTTTTAGAATTTGAATTTTAAATAACCGAATAATATTATATCGGGTTAAATTGTTATTTAAATATCGTATATTTGTAAATACATAACCAGCGAACAAATTTGTCAAACGTGAAATTTATTATTCGAACGTTTTTAAATAAAATATTACTTTTTGCTTTACGTATATACGTATATTACGTCATATGGCTATTAAAAAAATACCGTCTTCGCTCTATGCGATACAAATAAAGAAATTTCTCGTTGACATTGATTTGGCAAACGACTGTAATCTCTCAGCCAAATTCTTTATCTTTTCCTCTAATCCGTTTTGTAGTCTAGAAACACGTACAAGTCGGATATTTTTAAATAATTTACGATGATACCTCAGTATATCGTAGTTATATTATGGACGAATGTTATTTAAAAGAATGGAAAACGGTAATATTATTATGAATGGCCATAAAATGTATCGGCCAAACTGGTTAAGTTGATGATTTTATGAAATTGTTAAAATTAAGTTTACGAATTTTTTTCTAACACAGTTTAGCGTTAAACTTGATTAAAAATTTAAAACAGAACTAACAAGAAATTATACGTTGAGAACAAACTTGTAAATCGGTAATAATACGAAATATTTAAAAACGTTCGTAAAATATATCGCGTTTTTTATTTCCATTTAAATTAACAGTAAAAATATTGACATTAATTATTTAAAATCGAAAATCTAACGTTATATAAACAAATCGATCTTTTAAATTAAACGAATTAATCGACAAATCAAACGATATTATTCAAATTCCATTCTATCAATTAATAATGAACCAAGTACTTTATCGGATATAGTTTACATTGCTATAATGGAAATCAGTTTCAAATATATTACTGGAACTAATACTATATGAACGCAGATACAAAAACAATAATAATCAGATTTTAAACAATTCCGAAAATTTTATGTATTTTTGTTAAATTTTGTGTAAAGCGTCAAATGTATTAATTTCACAATAGTATATGTTTTTTTTAAACTGTGGAACTGTGAAATACAGTACAAACGTTCTTGTATTAAAGTTCAACAAACACTTTATCCGATAGATAATTGTATCATGTTAGTACTTTATTTGACGTGTATTTCAATTGTTTTCGATAGTTTTCATCAGCGTTTGAAAAGTTTAAAATGTTTTCAATCCTTTTTTACAAAATAGTGAAGGAATGATTGTTTTTTTATATATAATAATTTTCGAAAAAATTGGATAGAATAATATACTATCCCGTCCCAAAAATAATTAAATAAAAATGGCACGTCCGTATTTAACATCGCGATAGTCTGTTCGTACCACGGCGAACATCTACAACGCAGTAAACCCACAAGCACGCACGTAGTAAAATTGTAAATTCGGAGTGCCGTACGATCGTGAAAGACCACACACCACGGACGATTATTTTTAATAAATGATTACGCTATAATTATTGTAACGAAATCTTTAACATGAAATTCGTATATTTTCGATTTCAGAGTATTATCCCTAAAAGACTCGAACGAATATTTATTTAAAGTAGCGCTTAACACTACCTAAACTACTGTATGAATAAATTATCGGATATTACATATATATATATATATGTAGATAATATTTATTTGTATTCGCCTACAGAATGTATAGAATTAGAGTGATATATCTCTATAGACGGCTTATGAAATGTTCACTTTTATGTATTTTGTACATATATCAGCGCGTTTGATAATTATTCAATTTTTGAATTATAATAACATTAATATTTAAGAGCGCTGCTACACATCACGTAGTTCTAAAAATGGAAAAATTCTAATAATTAAAAACTGTATTAATAAACGTAAATGACAACTGATCACAAAACTTAGGCACTTTCATATTAATAGTAATAATTACAACGCTTCAAATAAAATGATTTGTGATAAAAAAAAACCGTCAACGCTAAAATTTGAGGTCCTCTTAACGGTTTTATCTAAATGTATTCCATTACAAAGAAAATTAAGATCGTTCATATAAATGAGTTTTAAAAATAATTATTAAAGTTTATAATTGTATATAAATAATTATAATTAGTAAAAATAATTTTTAAAAAAAATAATTAAAACATACGATTAATAATTATCTATAAATATTAATTTTCCGTCGTATGTCAAATTATTGTAGGTTTTATTTAATTTCAACGACTCATTAAATAAATACTTCGTCGGATTTCGTCATTAGTTATTTCATAACGGAGTAATAGAAAACTTAATATCGGTAAATGTAAAGGAAAGTCCCAGACGAAAAACATCACAATATTTTTTGTTTTGCAATATTTTTATAAAAATAGCTAAAGTTATATATTACGAGTATAAGTCGATATTAAGTGAAGTTTTACAAAAAAAACTATTTTAATATTTTGGTATTATAGATTTCTTACAAATTACTTAAATATAATATGGTTTATATATATTTAATCGAATGTTGTGTTAATAAAACATTCTTTGGTATTTTAAATATTTTAAATTTCGTATATATTATTTACGATCAATTAAACTTCTTTACATGCACTTCATCACGAATAATTGGTTATATAGCTACTAGAACTATATAAACATTGAAACGATTGATCGACAAACGTACCTTTTAAGTAAAGGATCTTGAAGTTTCGTGTTTTTAAAGTGCTTGTAAAAAAAATTATTGTATAGTATTATATATAGACATTCGAGGTTTAAATGTTCAGTTAAAATAATCTACTCTGGAGGATTTAGAAAAATGTAATTTATCGTTAATCTAAAGTATAACATAAAAATTAATTGAGAGTTGTTTGAGTAACAAAGTAGCTTAAACCTAAGCCTTGAGGATATATGATAAAGAATAAGTTTAAAATAGAGTGTTTTATAAAATAAGTGGTTGGTGTCTTGCGCAAAATGTATACCCCGAAAGAGATTTACAATAAACATTGGTGGATTATAAAGCAATTATTAAACGGCAAGGCAACGAAAAAATAAAATAAAATAACAATTTATATTGCTGTTTGTTGAGATTTATTTTTAATCGAAGTATAATTTTTTTGTTATTATAATTATAATTATTTTTTATTTTAAACTCGACTATGAATTGTAATTATCGTTCATTCAGACATTATTCGTTTATCTTAACAAAAGGATTGCAATAATTGTGGTAACAGCTATAAACGTGAGTTTTTGTTTTATAACAATGAAAATACAACTAGCATTAATACATTTTTTATGTGGCAAGAAAGTAAGGTTATAAGAAAGTAAATTTTAATACCGTACGTTATCGGCAAGTCGTTAATAATAATATAAAACAAAATTTACAAAAATTAACGAAAATTACTGTAATGTTTTAAGGGTATTATAAAGAATTTTTTAAAATTCCAAATCATTTTTAAATTAATTTTAAATTATTTTATAGACGTATGTAATTCCTTAACGACGCATTGTTCATCAGTTTAAACTTTCTACGCTAAAAACATTATTAATTTTTGGGCTGGACGATTCACCTTATAAATATGCCATTGTGTCCATAGTTGTGACAAAACACCACCACATAGACAACACATTTATAATGCCCAGCTTAAACAAATTTGAGTGGCTTAATTTTTGTAGTCAGAGCTGTATTACTGCAGAAGAGAGAGTGGATTCGACTTTGACATTTTTGGTTTCGACGATTTAATTTATATTAATTAGTGAATCAATAAAATAGATACCTTAAATATATATATATATTTAAAAAGTATCTTTAAATTACAATGGATTTATAAAGTAAATCATAAATCCTACAGAAATACTCGTCTACTACTCAATCACCATATTGGATTTTAGAATAAAACTGTGGCTGTAACCCAAATCTCAACCTTATATAATTATACAAACGCTTTTTTTTTTAATTAAAACAAATTTATAGGAAAACAAATTGAAATATCTAAAATATATTGTATTTCACACTTAATTATATAACATTTTTTGTATTGACAAAAAATTAAATGGCCAATACAGCATATGCAGCTTTTGCTAATATTATAATTATGCCTATGGATATACAGCAGATTAGTCACATGTAGAAATTGTAAGCAATGAAGGGTATTTAAAATAAATTATACTAATGTTGGAAATACATTTAAAAGAACCGCCTCCATTATTTTCTCTAGAAGATAATTTAATGTTAGGTCTCGATAATTCAATAACCTCGATAACTCGAATTTTCGTCTTGTTCTTTGAACATTTCTATAAACTCAACGCAATATTTCTTTCGATAAGTCTAAAGTAAAAATAATTGTAGATACATAACTGAAAGTCGGTAATTATGTGTATAGTTTAAATTTTGTCGTTAGAACTTTCTTTCAAATTATTTTTCTAAATTATACTAATATATTTTGAAATTTCATTTTTTAATTTAAATAATTAATAAATATATAATAACATTTAACTCGAATTTTTTCATGTTTTTAAAAAGAAATAAATAAGTTAAACACTTTTACCTCACTGAAAATTTGAATTATTGAGATTCGACTACGTGACAAAAATTTTGCATATTTTTACAAAATTAAAAATCAGACCAGTCAAAGTGGTTCAATTTTTACCAAGCAGTCTCCAAACGTTGTTTATTTTTATGCAAAATTACGAACTTTATTTCGTTCACCAACGTAATAAAACATAAAACATACCTACATCAAAAAAATTTCCATCAGTGTTATTCGTTATTATTTATATTATATTAGTTTTTATACGCTCTTACGAATAATTTTTGTGTACCCAAGAAAAAAATTAATTAACATTTTAAAAACTAATTTTGATTTAACTATATCAGAAAGCGTTTAAGAAAAAGTTCTGTACTTATAATATTAAAAAAATATGCTAAAAATTAAAAATAAAAAATTCACTTTTAATTATCTTTTTATTATAATATAATAAATCGAATTTTTAAATTGAAAAGCACTTATCGAAAGCTGTTTAAACAAAGAAACTACAATAGTGTCACTTTTTAAATGAGTTTTAGCATAAATAATCGATATATTATACGCCATAGATATAGTGTTTCACTAACACGTTATTAATATTATTAATGACACTTGTGTTTAAGTGATAGTTCATCTTAACGATTTAGAAAAAAAAACCTTTCAAAAAGATATCTGTTTATGAAAATTTAATAATGATTTTTTATTAAATAAAAGTTGGCAAGAAGAACTATAATATTGTCCCTTGTGAGTTCAAAGAAAGAAAACGTCATTTAATAACGCACGCTATTAGACCATATTATATATTTTATGCTTTTTTGTAGTCTAACTACTGAATTTTCAATAGAATTCTTATTTTACGGGAAAAAAGGTGTGGTTTTTTTATATTATTTTTCCGTCCTTTTAATGTAACTGATTCGTTAAAGTTTCGTTGAAATTATAATAGAAAGATACAAATCGATTTCGACAAGACTGAGAAGTTGAATATTTTTTCAATTCTTAAAGTTAAGTAAAAATGTATCCAAATAAAAATATTATATTCTACATTCATATCAATCTAAATATATATTTATTAAGCTAATTTATCAACAACTAGATATAATGTTTAATAACAGTACTTCACTTTGGTCGTGGATGTTATGGATATTAATTCTGTATGTGGAACATTTAAATAGAGTTTTTAGGGTTGTATTATTATTTAGAATTTAATAACAATAATGAATAATTTCGTTTTTAAAACAATTATGAACAATGATAATAGGTGGTTTTGATTAAACAACCTTCACTTCTTTCAGAATCGAAAAGTAACTTAATTGAATCAAAAGTTAACATTTTCTAATAATCGTTAAAAAAATAGTAAAAATAAAAAGATTTTTCCAACATCTTCGTTATTATATATATATTTAAATTATGAAACATTATATAACAAATTTTTATAATATTTGTACATCACCTATATCATTGCTAAATAATTCAACTTAGATATGTAAAAGTGATTAACTTCAAGTTAATACGTTACGTCAAATAAAGTAACGTGTTAAGTTAAAAATTAATTTGTTTTTAATTCTATATATTTGTGTGTGTGAGTGTGTGTGTGTGTGTGTGTGTGTGCGTGTGCGTGTGCGTGTGCGTGTGTGTGTATGTGTGTGTGTGCAAAACGTTTTAACTATTGATATAAATTCCCATTATACAACTTCCCCATTATTTAAAACAAATCAATACGATTTCGTAAATTTCATATCGGTGATTTCTTTCACTGCGTCTCGTTTTGAGAATAATATATAATATATAATGTAAAATGCAGATTTCAATTCATTCTTATGTCACATGCTTTGTCCACGTCAATTTGGATTAACTCGTACACTGTGCACATATTAATACACCAGAATGAATAAACGATCCGCGACAAATACCATAGCGCTATACGCAAAGAAATAAAAATAGGCTCAATGCTAGAGACCAATTTTTTTTTTTGGAAAAAGTTTTTTGTATGTCGTTGTTTAGGTGTCCGCTTAAGTAAGAAACTTTGACGAAGATATCAGAAATATATTTTTATTTTAAAATTAAAAAAAAAACGAAACCTCATTGTATTTTAAAAAAGATTATAAACAACGCTAGTAGTTAATTATAATTAATAAATACACTTAATGTTATATATGTCTGAATTTGAATTATATTTTGAACCTTTCAAAAGTACTAAACTCGAATGTCGATAATTTTATTGGAGTTTTTTTTAGAACTTTTAGGTTGTTATTTATTACGTTTAAGGAAATTAAAAAAAGTCGAAAAACGCTTCAAATACAGGTTTTAGTTAGATTTAGTTTTTACCGCAACATAACGCATGTAGATAACGGAAATGTTCACTAGATAAAAATGTTCTACTACATGGAAATGTTCACCGACAAAAAATAATAATATGCATCATTGTAAAATCAATATAGTTTTTGGTTTACTTAAAACCGAAGAATTAATGACAACATTTATTTTAATATTTAAAAGAATCTAAACGTTTAAAATATTTTTTAAACATATATCAATATTACTAAAATACTTTAACTTGAAAAATAAGTGTTTGATTAGTATTTTCAAACAAATTTTTGAAAATTATTTAGATAGTGCTTTTTATTCTGAATTCAATTCGAACGCGGCAATTTAGTTCTATCTAATTTTTCTTACTGTATAGCCCATTATAAAGAAGGAGGCAACAAATTGTAAACCAAAATAGTTTTACAATAGAAAAGTTTTAAAGTTTACATTGATTTTAAGTGTAAAGAGTAAGAGATTTTTGAAAAATACGTTTTATTAATATTCTTTAAGCAATTTAATAATAGATAAAAAACGTCTAAATAAGAAAATTTGTTCCAAATCTTGAGGAATAATCAGTGTTCGTGAAAAAAAAATCACCTGTATGTATTCATTTCATATTCCTGTCGCACACTTGTGCTATGTTATCTTAGCAATAACTAAAGTTGACAGTTCGTATATAGCAAAAAAAAACGTGTTTTTTATCCCAAAACAGTCAAGTTTATTTCAGGAGACGTTCTATCATTCAACACAGTATAAACATTACTACAAAATACGCATTAATTTAAAAAATCGAACATTTTGAATTAAGATGAACTCAATGTAACTATTTAATGGACGCAAAAAAGCTAAAAGTGGCTCTCTCTTCAAAACTCAAACGTAACCCCTCCTATACCCTTCCTTCCAATAAAATCAGAACTCTATGCTTTCAAATAATATTTTAAACGAATAAAATTAATAATATTGTTGTTTAAGGGATCGGAAATGGTGTAATTTTCGAACCAATTTAGACTTAAAATCTAAATAAAAATTTAACAACTTAAGGTAAACCAAATTGAATGCTGAAAAGAGATTTGAACTCGTTAACATTTTTGGAATACTAAAAATATCGATTTATAATATTTTAATTAGACTATATTAAAAATCGACGAAAATTATTAAATTTTTCAAAATTTTATTGACTATATTAGAAAAAATGTTTAAATAATCTAATACAATAATTCGGGAAAAAAAATAATTACTTTAAATCGGAATTGAATTTTATTTATTCTAAGTGGTTAAATTTTCATTAGCTTTAAACCTAAATTATCCTGATAGTGCATAAAAATATTAACTCATTCAAACTATTAACATGTGTATATAAATGTCAAGAGGAGTTATGTCAATAATAAAGATATACTTACATAAATTAATCATTATACAATATGGATCATTATACTAGGACATAAAATAAAAAAGTTATCGTTGAAAGGTTCACGAGTCGTTTTGACTCAAATTTATTTAGCTACCTCAAGTCGAAATTAAAATTTCACTTATGAATTACCTATACATCCGAGTATTAGTTTGGATAACTTTTAACCCTTATTAGACACGAGTACAACATGTGGCTGATTTTGAAACCTTCGATAAGTTTAACTGTTTCGTTTTATAGTTTGATGGTTCTAATCAAAAACTTGAATAAATCGCATTCATGTAAGTTAAACCCAGGTAACTCGTCTCAATTCATATTAAATAGAACGTGATTATAATATTTTCTTTTAAACTGCTCGTTCTTAAAAGTTAAAAACAAATTTAAGAAGATGGCTGAATACTATTATTATCTAATCTATAATAGGTTATAATAGGATTTCAATTTTAATAAATAATCGTATTTTATAAGTATTTCAAAGTAAACTATAATTTCGCTCTTTAAATTGGGTAGCTTGTTCATTTCTTTTATAGTTATAGAAAATTAGTGTTTTTCATTTACAATATATACGTAATATATTTAATAAATTATTCATTGATTCATAATGAAAATAAAAACAATTTCTCGTTTGAATGATCCAAAAGTTATATTCAGAGTGCAGTGAAAGTTATAATTTGTATTTAATTTCGTTATAAGAAAATATATATTATTGTAAAGAAAAATTTGAATTCATTAGTATTCTGTCTATATTATTGTAGTGATAGATTTTTGATTGAATGTATCAATCGTTTTTAGTAAATTGAAACAAACGTTCAAGGATGTAAAACTTAACGTGACTTTAATTTAATTATCAAACATTGATTTCAATTATAACCTAGAAAAGAAGCTAACGAATTAAAATTTGTGTTTAGAATTAAATTCTGTTTACTTTAATTGGTCGAATAATAATTTAGCTTTTAGGTCTAAAATGATACGAAAGAATATACCATTACCGATCTCCTTAAATTAAAGTTTTAATTTAAAGATAAAAATTTCGAATTCATCGAATAACAGTAATATATTCTAACACATTTCTCATTAAATAAAAATTAACAATAATTTATCGCCGTGATAATGACTCGCCTGAGAATATTGATGATTAAAATTAATAACCCAAAACTTATTAATCGTTTATTTGGAAACGACGATTTTAATTCTCGCAAGACCGTCGTATTACAAAGGATTAATTATTATATTTATTAAATCAAATATCCTTTTTATCCTATTCGGTTATAATTACAAGTTACTATATATTTAATACATACATTTTCATTATTAAATACACATTCTACCTCTTACAGTAACATTTAAAATTAACTTTCCAAACATTATATTATTTTCATAATTTGCGTAATAAAATGCGTATTCTGCACACGCTGTGCATGAATTAATATAGAGGTTTTATTATGGTATGTAAGTCACAAAAATAAACATACGCAGTACTACCACCACTAAACTATAATAAACTACAATGGTATATAAAACTAAACATAAAACACACACACACACATATATATATATATATTTATGATACATATGATACTTATATATATGACACTGAGATGTATTTTAAATGAAAAAATAATAAAACCACGAAGAGTTTGAAAACAATGACTCAATTCATCCAACTTACAGTTTAAGGTCGAATTTAAAAAATCACCCGTATCCAACCATAGTTAGTGTTAAGTTAATATAACGATATGATTCGTACAGTAAATAATAAACGTTATATTAAATAACAAAATCAAAGAATGAAACGAGTAAATAAATATTTTCAATTAAGTATTTTTAAAAAAGTTATAATTTCTGTTCTAAAATCGGTAACATAGATCTAGCATGTTTAGTATTTTCAACATGACAGACATTTTAAAAATGTTTAATATTCTTTTTTGTATAGATATATTGGTCAATCATTATTTTCTTTAAGACAATTTTAAAACATTCACTTTTAAAAAAATCGAAAAAACTGAATAGGTAAATACGTTTTGGGAGGTATATATTCACAACGTAATATTGTTTTACAATCTATTCTAAATAACTTAAAATAAAAGTGACTTTTTTAAATAAATTATAATAATTTAGAGTATTTAATTTGTAAGTTTTAATATTTATCAAATGTTCTAAATACAATTAAATCAAAATTCGATAATTATTTATGTATTATTTTATACAAAAATTGTTATACAATCTACAGTATAATAAGTATTCAATAAAGATTTTATACATTTATATTTTTTTTAGTATATACTTAAACTGAAAAAAAGAATAATTGGTTTATTCTGCTATATTTACTTATCTGAATTGTTAAAAGAGTAAAAGAAGAAAGGAAATAAAATATATATATAAAATAAGATCACGACAACATTGATGCTTTAAACGTCTGTCAGTTACATTTGAAATATTGTGTGAGGATAAAGTTTTGACTTGCAATTTGTAGTAACGAAGCGTTTTTTTTATCAATATTTTAATTATAAAAACGTTGTCTCTTTTTATAATTATAATTATTAGGTGTTTATGGGTAATTTTATTTGTTACATAAAAGGGGCTATATAATTATAATAAGTACAATCTGAAACTGAAATATTTGGATGGCACTAAATTTTATTATTTATTTATATATGATTATTTTATTTTTTAATTTAAATTTCGGATGTTTAACACGACAGCTGAACAATTTTAAAGTTTTGCATTTATTTTTTACAGATATATAGGTACCGACGACGTTAAACAAGAATATAAAATTACTTAGAGAACAATTTTTGTATTGATTTAAAATTTTAATAAATAAAACAACATTAAGTGTTAGTTGATATAATTTTATTGAATTTTTATTACAAGTATTTAACAAATAAATTTAGCAATTTCTTGGTGAGGGTCAAGAAAGAGTCTTAACCTTTTTAAAAGAATTAATTCTCCATAAATTTAAATATATTTGTTGAATTAAAAAAAAAAAAAATATATATATATATATATATTTGTGTTATATAATATTTAACACAATAAATAATGATGTTCATTTTATACACTCGTGTTATAATTTACTAAAAGACAGAAAATATTAAAAAATTCCAAAACTAATATATTTACATTAGACCGTAGCAGAAAAAATGTATAATCGATTTAACAGATTCAACTCATTCAGGACGTTAGGTCCAAAAAACCAAGCTTGAAACTAATAAAAATATTTCGGTTTAGATTTAGATTTCAATTATCAGTTCTATTTAGAGTTTAAAAATCAATTTTAAAGATATTACGGTTTCGATTTGTAAATTGAATACTGATTTTAATATTTTTTATTTTGATTTCAATTCTAAATATTGGTTTTGTTAAGTTAGATTTAATTGAAATTAGTATTAATCGTATTTACTTATCATAATTCGTGGCATATATTACATACTCACGTGAGTCCCGAAATCCGATATTATTTTTAATTAAAATTTTTATTCGATTACGATTTGAATTATCGGCTTACAGTTTTTTTATTGTTTTTGATTTTAATTATTGGTGTTCAGTAAATAAGGTTTCTATTCCAATTTGGTTGTTCAATATTTATTTATTTCGATGAAGTATTGATCTTAAATATTATTAATTTGTATATATATATATTGATTACAATTTAGATGTTGAATACCAATTTTGATTTCTTCTGATATCGAAATTGGTTTTGGACTAGATTTTGACAGTTTTTACACATATTTATAATGGATTTTTAACACTGCAAAAAATTATTATAGATACAAAGCCACGATAATGCGATTCACACATGTAACTTAATCTACTATATTGGCAAAAAGCAATTGAATACGGAAAGAACGTTAAAAATTATTATTATTATTATTATTACTTGCCAAGAGAGTTTTCGCCATTATAACATATCGGGTAAAATATTTTGAAGTCATATCTTGCAATATATTATTATATATATTTTTAATCTGAACAAATCTAGCAACATTTTCTTTCATTATAGAAATTTAATTTTAAAATTTTTTTCCAAATTACGTAATAGAGTAAAATAACATATTAAAAACTACATTAATAACGACATTATATATAAAAGTCGTGTGTTACAATTGTAAACGTTTTTCAAATAATTCTCATCTTTAATCCAAACAATTTATTTTATTTTTTACCCAATCACCCTATATTTACTAAACAAGTAACTTGAACGATCATTAACCTATACCTACCATCCTGTAATTAACATTATATATTTCAAAATTTGGCCGCGAAACTCCAGCATTCTAATAGAAATTAAGCAAACCTGTATATTATATTAAACCATGGGTTGAAGTTAAATGAAAGTATAGGATATATAAATGTATCTTTATTCTGACTCAACCTTGTTTAATAGAATTATTTTAACTATCCTATACTTCGACATGTTTTTTTATAAATAATAAGAAAAACGAATTTTATGAACAAGTGGGATAATAAATAGAATTAATATATGATATTAAATAAGCTTCCCTTATATCTGCCACTGCTTAATAATATTAATCCAGAGGACAAATTAATTGTAACCTGCGTACATTTTAGTATTAAAAATAAAAATCTAGTGTTCGAGAGAAATATATGCTCCATAAGACGACACTAGTTGAATCGATAAGTTAAATTAATAATTTTAATAAATGATCAAGATATTTAATGAAGAAAATTCGTTTTATCTCTATAAATTCACACGTTTATGGAATAAATAAAAAATGTTTAATTTTATAATATTTTAGATAAATAATTATCATTGTGATAACAGACTAACTAATATTGTTGTTGACCCACTCGCATTACCCCACGCGAATTTGGGAATTTCCAATGAGTAAATATTTATTTTGGCGAACATAAATTTCCTACTCAGTAACGCAATACGAAAATAATGTGTATATTATTTACGAAAACTTATCTAAAGGCTATTGATCTCTGGATTTAAGAAGTAAGCGAAAAGGAAACGTCTGATCTGTATTGATTTAACTACTTGTGCATGATTTAACCTACTCCGGTTTGTTAAGTACCGCTTCCTCGATGATCGGATTTCCAACTACCACCGACCTACGACGTACTTGTTTTCGTTTGTTTTATTCGCTAATCGCCTTTCAACGAGAAAATGTGTACACGAAAACTGAAAAAACGAAACACGTAAACACAGTCTTAGGAGTTAGTAAATCCCGTGTGTCGACTGTAAACGATTCTTTTTATCCGATTCGAAAGACCAAATGTTGGATTTCAGAAGTTCACTTGTGGACTGTATTAAATTCACACGATGCTTAATTAATTTTATTTGAGTTTATCTTTTTCAAACTTAACACAAACAGTATGTCAGAAAAATTCCCAAACTAAATTTCTGTAGTGAATATAAAATAGCGTTATCGCACGTACAACTTATACTTTCTATTAGTATAAAGTCTAACAAGTATGTGTACAAAATATCAGCACATTTGGTCGCTTCGATGTCAAGTTATATTCGACTACGTACGATGTATTTATAATACTTCGTACGAGCTTGTATCATGAAGCAAAGAAGTTGCTTAAGTACCTAAGTACGGTAGTATGGAATAGAGCGCGCCCGTTCTAGTAAATTTTGAATGTTTGTATATTCGGGGGCACGTCTCAATTCGATGCTTGTTATCATCATACAACTCGTGTTTTGGGGTTTTTCACTTACACTTTTACTCATTTTAGTTCGTATATTCACGTGTGTTGTCCGTTTTTTATTTTGTATTTTGCGTTAGTTGTTTTAATTTGTTCTTTTAACGCACATTATATTATTATAATCGTCTTTTTTTACTAACGAGTGTTTTTATTTTATATTGCGGTTAACGATGTGTTAAGTGATTGCCGTCGTTGCCGTGTGAAAAATATAGTTTTTCAGTGACTTATATTACGCGTGAAATTGTCGGTCAAGTGTTTTAATAATAACAATTGAGTCAGCATTTCGTAACGGGCACCTTCCGCTGATCGTAACAGACAGGAAGTTCATTCGTACACAAGTATAATAAAATTTTGTGCTCGACTTCAAAAACTTTTTTGTAAAAACTAATTCTCAGATACGGCAAGTATTCGATGATAATGCTACATCTTGAACTACTGCCTGCATATGGTGGAAACGTTTCAAAGACGGACGAAAGTAATAGGATGACGACGAACAAAGTGTAGACTATCAACAGCTGTTCACGTAAAAATATTACGAAAATGCATACGCAGTTATTCAAACAACCTCGTCTTACACTTAGGTTTATGACAGAAGAGCTTGACATTAGTAAAGACCACGGTATGTACAATTTTAACTAAAAATTAATGAAAAGTTTGTCCTCATTCCGTTCCTTAGTTTGTTTGTTTCCGTTTGTTTTCGTTTCATACTTCTTAACGGAAGAACAAAAACAGAATACCGTGATCCAGTGTGTCTCTAACCCTCACAAATGACAATGATCCAGCTCACGCAACAACACTCTTAATGCGTTATTATGCTGAAAATCAAATTACTAGCCTATCCCATTCACTTTACTCATTCGATTTAACTTCAGCGAACTGTTTTCTATTTCCAAAACTCAAATTTAAAGTGAAAGACCACTTTCTCAACGATATTCCGATGATTCAAAGAGTACCTTGTACCGAACAGTTTGAGGCGATCTCACAAAACGATTTTTTTAGACCGTTCGATCAGCTTTGCCGATGCTGCAACGAGCGTATAATTAGACAAGGATTTTATGCACAGGGTTAATGTAAATAAATTCGTTAATCATTTAATCTGTGTTTTTAATTAATTTAGTTCGGGAACTTTCCAGGCATACTGTGCATACTGTGTCCATACAGATGGTCTCGCGGTATCAACACAACTGTGGCTACAACTCGTTCAGACGACAAATTAATCGTCCTCGATAATGCCCATATGCCTACCATTTATAGCCATTTACGCCTGTAACAACTAACAACCTTTATTTTGCTCAGAATCTAAAAATAGTAAAAAGTTAGAAGTTTTCGTTAATATACGGTATATGATATATAAGTAAATAGTACTTCAAATTCCACTCAAGAAAAAAATTTCCTCGGTACATGAAAATTGAACCTTTTATACATTATACGAATCCATAAAGTGTGTATAATATATTTAATACTATTGTTATATTATATATAAATTATGTGATATAATATCGGTGAAATTATATCAAAATACCGGCGTCATAACTCCGCTATTCGGGCTTGCGGTCCGGAATTCGTTAATGTTACGTTTTATAGTCGTTTTTTAAACGTTGTCAATCCATCGATATTCCACCTCATATTTTCGTTCACGTTTACGATCCGAATAATGATTTTGGCAAACTAAAGGGTTTAAATATATCAATCGACAATTTTACGTGAAGGATCTCAGAATTTTCATTTTATAAGTGCAATCGTAATAAAAACATCGGAATATTTTCAAAAATTATTTTAAATCGTTAACGTAATTATAATTATTAAAATAATCGAAAATTTAGCGTTTTAATTCTTGAATGTATCTAAAAAAGTCTAAATTGGGTGCACATGTAAATAATTAAACGTCGAATGTTTGTCGTGTTTTTAAGGTTTATCTTAAAATTATAATATTTCCAAATACCACAAACGTTATTTTTCAGTGGTTTTTCTTCTATTTGCAAATACAATTTACGATCCGATTACATGTTTTCCGATGAACAAATTGATTGCTTAAAATTGTTTTCTGGTATTACTTAAATAAATAAGCGTAATAGGTATTACGTGTTAAAAATATGTTTTTCGGATAAAATGTATCTATAACTTCAAAAATATTCATTTTATAAATAAGAAAAGTTATTTTAATCGAATAATTCGTAAAATAGATGTAAAAATTTTTAAACTCAATTTATTTTGAAGAAAGAAAAATTTTGAAAAACTGATATACATATAATAATTACGAACAGTTCTTAAAACAGAATTTAGTTTTTGCCGACTAAACAATTACTTTGTAATCATATGCATGTACATCAAAATTTAGTTTAGTTTGTGTTAAAAATTACTGTACCAATATATTTTAAGATTTCTTAATAAAACGAATTGTCCCTCGATCTTCTTGAAATACCTACTATACTAGAGAAATCGTACATAAAGCATATTCGAAAGTAATAAATACAAATATACATAAAAAATGCCGATGGAAAGGTTTAGTGACTAAGAACGGTAAATCACACACGGCGCGGGATACTTTCACACGCCGAAACTAAAAAGCGTACTCAGAATCAACCAAACAAAAGAACCCAGGGACACAACCATCAAGATCAACAACACAAGTGCCACAACACCAGATGTACCAAATTTCTATGGGGACATGACCCCACGAAGCCTACATAATCCAAAAATTACGCCTCTTACGGCGGCAATACAACGCAGTTCAACGCAGTGCAGAGCAGTCCACAGCATACACAAGTATGAAATAATTCCTTGAGTTTGGTGGCTGAGCCATTCCACGACATTCCTTCTCTTAGCGCTAGGCGCTAGGTTAGCAGACACGAGCAGTCGGCACGGGATGCCGGTCGAGCAGGGAAGGCTCTTCCGCCAAACAGTGACGAGTCTCCCGTCTACTCGTGTGTTAGAGGGAAGTCTCTCCAGAAGAGGAGTCTCTCATCGAGCGGAACAGAGAAGTCTCTAACCAGAGCAAGTTCACTGCACCTGACAACGTTTCAGTCACAAGCTGTCAACAATCTTCAAGAAGTCGGTATTCCGAGGGACCACGAGTCCAATCATTTGTTGATGAATTCATGAAGCTGTAATAACTCAAAAATAGAAATAATACAACAGGGACTGGGGAAAAGAAATACTTAATTACCTATATGTAGGTATTAGGTATAAGTGGGAGATGTGTTTAACTTTTAATGAGTTATTACGTAA
>JAIPRN010002481.1:0-30081 GCA_025469175.1 Geopemphigus sp. TES_GeoC_2020 | reverse complement strand
GTATATTATTTTACGCAATATGCGATTCGTTTTTTAAGCATATATTTAGTACGGACTCGAGATAGTATAGAAAATGTTGCGCATCCGAAGTCTCGAGACGTGGTTGCCGATTAACTCCACTAGAATCGTGTTTGAAATTAATACGACGATAATTATGATAGATTATTTTTAAACTTTTGTATACATTTAATTGCGGTTCAATGCACGTGTACACGGACGTTATTTAATAAATTATTTACGAACAATAACGGTTGACCCCGCGGTGTGATATTAGATACGCGTCGTTGTATATTCGGCCAATATCAGAGTAAATCACCGTCAAATAACGAATTGTTTTTAAAATACTAAAATACATAAATTATTATTAGACGTATACGTCAAGGTTAATACGTGTTAACGTTGGTGCAATATTATTATAATCTACATAACCTTTATAATGTTACCGGAAAAATGACAATTTAGGAAATAATTCATAGTCATTGTCAACGATCACTGAAAATACAAGTATTATAGAGTAATATCGAGTATCATATCTTTTTATAAACATTGACGCGTTATTTTGGATTTTAGATTTTGAAATTCGCAAATTTTACTTACACGTAGATTACGAACACGTATTGGTTATTTATGAAGTATATCGTAAAACTCCAAGTCACATATTACACAGTATACAATCCATTTTTCTATAGCTATTGACTTTGGACACTTTGGACACATTTCAACGTTCATTACCAATCGACCCGCTTCCGTAGTTGGATTATTATTGATCCATACATGAACAGTGTTGTTTTGCGAACAGTTAGTTATTGGTCATTGATTTGAAAATTGTTTAATTCGATTACATAATAATTTACTCTAAAATGCGCGATTTTTCACCGTTATTGAAAATATGAAATAACTCTTCGAATATCAACCGTTCCTAAATGGCATATCGCTAATGTCTTTTGAGCTATCGACGTTATAAGACGACTCGTAATACCAATCGATGCACTCTCACCGATTAGTCAGTAATTTGTATTAATAATATAATATATTATTATTATTTTGTTACGCAAAATTAATAACATCAATCAAATAAATGCTTTCACTATTGAACGCGACTGAATCCTTTAACTTAAGTAAGAATTGCGCTATTTAATTTAAAACGAAGTAACAATAATTATAAACTAGTATTACTGATTGAATTATTAAAAAATGTGTAATGGATTGATCATGATTGTTATATGTATATTATGCGAGTCGTGCTAATTGTTAATTATTTTGGTTAGTTTAATGCTCTGTCGAAAATATAAAGGCAATTTTGGGTTCATCTGTTCAGTAAAATACGAACGTGAGGTAAAGAATTTTTATATTTTTACCGAAATATAAAAATGTAAACAGATAATTTTGTTTACGTTATTCATTTGATGAACCTTTACTAAAAATTCCATTTTATATTATCCACTAAACTGGAAACGCCGTTTTAATATATTATTTATGCCGTGGAATTTAATGATAAGAGACGATTTTCTCCATAAAAATATTAAATTATATATAACACACCGAATGGCGAAACTTTATTCCTTCATTTTCTTTTATAACAACCATTCGTATTTTTTATAAAAGTTATGAAATTTAAATTACGAAAAGCCGTATTAAAAAATAAGTAATAAAACACTTACTATAAGTCATTGTATTGAATATTTCTTCTCTCAGAATTTCGAGATGTTGGATACGAATGAGAAATAAATGGGAAAGATCCTTAATAGGAATAATTAAGGAAAACTGTTAAAAAATGTAGAAGAAGTAAAAGTGAGGGAGCATAGAAGGAAATTCGATCGATATTACAATGATAGTTGTTAGAACAATGACGACAAGTCAAATTATCAAAGGTAAGTGTTAAAAGGTTTTAAATACACCGTATAAATTAAATTTTTGATTTTCGTTTATTTTAACGTCGAGTAAAAACGGTTATAAAAATTCTTTGCTAGTATAAAATTCCTTAGAAGATTTCACAGATACATTATTCAATCAAAGTAGTTCAAAAGTCTTGTTCAACGATTTATTTTGTTTTTTTTTTGTTGTTCTTGGTCACCAGTTCTAATAAAGTATTGGGATAAGTATCTTGAGAGCAATTCCATTTCATAATTTCAGAATGTGATAAACTGTCACCAGGCGTCGTTGCGTTATTCAAATTAAACCTCACGAGCGTCTAACGTTTGACTATAATTTTTTTTGTACCACGTTATTACCATCGATATCACATTAATATAAAAATAAATCGCAAGGATAGATTTTAACGTTAATCGCCTAACATATTTCTTTGGTAACGACATGCCTAATGATTATAACGCTGACATCGAACCACATTGGTCGTTATTATATGCACGATTTTCGTAATTTCTTGTGACATGCGTACATTCGATACGTGGTGTAGTATTTATTTTCAAAACACGAAATATTAAGACAGGACCGTGTACTGTTATACGTTTAAAATTAACCAGTGAACGTTATTATTTTATTGTCGACGCCACTTTTATGATTATTATCGTCATTATTACCAATCTACTGCTACGGGCATTTTTCGGCGGTAAAATGTTGTTACGAGTTGACTTTTTTCCACAGTACCTACATCCGACATAATACGCGGGTTCCATATATATAGTTCGTGTGATTTGTCTGTCGCACACGACCCTAGAATAAATCACTCGTCCACCCTTCGTATACGATTTTTATATGCATTGAAACAAAAAAATAAATAAAAAAAAGCCGGATGAAAAAAGTAATAATAAAAAAAGTATTTACCCCAGTCCCCGGATCAGTCGATTCGCGATAAAACAAAAAATAAAAAAAATAGCCGACCACGGTTTTCAATTTGGCGAACCGAAACGACAATGCAATTGTATATAACGCTCGATGCGGCTTTTCATTGTTTGACTGTTTTTTTTTACTACTGGTTTAAGCAACAGAGGGTAGCGATTTACGTGGTCAGAATGTTAAAAGCATATTACTTTATACACATTCCATACTCGCATTATTCCACTCCGATTACTTTCTTCAGTTAGGCGCCATTTTATTTATTTGTTTTTATTTTAAATACGCCCATACACCATTTTACAATCGTAGAAACACTCGAATTATGGGTAAATATTTCTAAAGTCGTTAATCATTACTTCTTTTACGCACATAAAGTTTATATTTCGAAAAATTCGAAAGCTTTTATATTTAAAGTAATACAATTCTAAAATTTCTGTTTAAGTAGTCTACCGACAGCATCTGTTTCTCGATATACTATTTTATAGTAAATATTATATAAATAATAGCGTTTTATTGTGTAAAAGTCGCGTATTCCTTCATTTATATGATATTAATTGTTACCCCGTGTCACATAATTGTTTGACTGTTCCCTTAACTATGCAATTTTATAAAATATATACCTATACATATTTATTTATTTAGTACGAATGAACTTTTAGAGTTGACATTTTTACCCATTGTATATGCCCGTGATATTCCTTCATAGTATTATTCGTAGTTATTTTATATAAGTAATGAACGACAGTAATAATAATAATAATAATAAAATGATGTGTATATATATGATCTACGGATATATGTAAAACCACGGAATTCGTAATATTTTATATTATGCATTGTGCTAGTGGAGTTCCTTGTGTAGTTTATTATTTAGTATATTTTATGTGTGTTGGTCAAAGTATGGCTGTAGCCTATTAAAATATGTGTACATACACATACACACACATACGCACATACATACATACATATATACGAATGTACGCGTGCACGCGCGTGTGTGTGTGTATATGAGAGACGGAGCGTAATATTATTTAATTTACCAGTGACATAAAAGTGTTTTACCGGTATTCTTGCAGTTAAATCCTTTCGTTTTACAAAATGTTTATTGACGTTAACCACAGACGGTCGGCAACCGCGTAACGTGTTTTATTAATTAAACCGCTCGTTGTTCGTCACGGATTACGATCTAAAAATGTGTGCACTAATAACTATACCGAATTATACGCATGCATTTGTGTCCATAAAAATGAAGCAATGTATAACGCTTCTCCTTTGAAAATTACAATTAGTATTATTCTTTAAACGATTTAAGTAGCCCAGTAAATAATACGTAAACGAGCTTAAATAAATTAATAAACAAATATGTTATAGTTTTGATTTTATTCGAAACGTTGTCTATTACGAGTATAATTATTTAAAAAATATCTAGCGACAAGTTTTTTATATGTTTGATAGAAAATGAAATTTTCCTTCAAAACAATTGATTATGAAACACGACTATTATACATTTATTTAAGCTGGTTTGTAAAGAACTCGAATACTTTTATTCTGTAATAAATACTTATTACAAAATATTAAAAAAGAAAGGCGAGCCGCTAACGTCTCAAATAATTTAACAGATTTTACAGTTGTATTATTGTTTTGAATTTGAAAAAAACAATGGACTACTATTTTCGAAAAACAAATCTGAGTTCCATTAATAGTTTATTATACGATAAATATTATAAATATATTTTTTACGTCTAAGCTTGTATTATGTTTGAACTCTTAAAAGCTAACACTAATTTCTCGTTTTCTCAATGAATATGTCGACAATTTTACCCGTTTTTTATATTTTTGGATTGTTTCGAGTAAAGAAATTATTCAGAAAATGGAAATTGTATGACATCAAGTATCAACCAGATATAATTTGTTATTGGAATATAATTCGTGATAAAATAATAGAAGTATAAGTGTGTTAGCATAGGGTAGAGGTGGTACAAACAATTTCCCATTTACCTTTAGCTTTTTTTTATAATTATTATCCATCTATATGACTGATATTAAGTCAGTACACTTTAATAAACTTTAATGTATTAACTGTTGTAAAATTTGTTGAGTACATAAAAAAATGACCTGTTATTACGAGAAATACTGAATCGTTTTTAAAAAAATCGTTCAAACGAGTTAAAATCATAAAATTAAAATTCCGAAATTTCAAACGAGAAAAATGCCAATTTAATTAATCGTTGTAATATTCAGTACTTCATGTCCTCGGAAAAAGAAGAAATGAATGCTCGTGTATATGTGCTTTTGACATTTGACCTTATTATTAATGGGCCAACATATAATTCAATTACAAAAAGACGGATATAATTTAAATCGTTTAACTGTTAAGCTATAATATACCGCGTTTATATAGCTTTAATAAAATTAAAAAAAAAATTTAAATCGTTGGAAAAGTATTGACTTTAAATCAAAATCACCAAGAATGACATTTCGGTTCCGGTCAAGTTTTATAATTTTAGTTCTGATATTTTGACGAGTGTTAACGAATTATTATAAGTATTTAACTTAAACGTTGATGAGAATTTTACACTAACATAAAAATTCGTAGTACGTTTAATCTCGTTAAAAAGTATTTTTGTAAACTAATATAGAATATAAAATAAACTTTTATTAGAAAATAATAAAATATTGAAAAATATTTATATATTGTCCTAGAGACTCTTTGATTAAATTAAAAAATGTTATTTACTACTTTTATGTTATATAGTATTTCTATATAACTTATAAGTTAATAGTATTTCTAAAAAAAAGTTGAACTAATTGAAATCCGGTAAATAAAATCGTGTTTAAACCCGAAATTATTATGAACCAATAATCAAAATCGATCGATTTTTAATTCGTTTCTAAGCTCCGAAATAATGGTTCAAGTTAATTGAATTTGTATACTCGTACGTCGTAATTGTATAATAATTATTATTTATATCGACAGTGACACGGTAAAACTTATCAAAACAATAAAACGGCAGATAAAGCAGTGCAATTATATCGAATTACTATTATCGAAATATACAGCACTAATGACAGAAACAAAACCGTATAATTTGTCACGTTACTTAACTTATTTTGGAATAACTTTACATGGCCAAGGGTAGCGATTAAAAAATAAAAATATGAAAAGTACAAAAAAAAACATTACGGACCTCATCGTATCTGATTAAAATCCAGGCTGTATACGGTACGCATTCATGTCAACGAACAATAAAACAACACGTGGAAATTACGTTATTTCGTTAGATCTATAATGTATACATGTCATACGAAATGAAGGGTTACGAGTTTCGTGTATGTGAGTAAATATTCGAAATATTCGCAATTCACCTCAAAGCCATAAATCATAATGGTTTTTTCTCCGATTTGTTTTTATTATTATATTTATCAACCTATCCGGATATAAAACTATCAATTATCCGATAAACTGATTGTTTTCAGTACAACAATACGATATAATGTACCGCGTTCGAACGTCAGAATAACGCCACTTTATATAATAAAGCACAACATGACTATACCATATTTTATTTCAATATAAATAAATAAATAAATAAATATATATATATTAAATATTTGTTTTTTGAGATGCGAAATAAATCGAAAACATTCACTACCTTTGACTTAGTCCCTCGAGATTTGTAGTCGTTCCTATTTTTGACGGGAAATGATGTACTAAACTATCTACAAAAAAAATGTCTAAAAGTTTGGTTTTTAAAGGTACACGACGTTTTTGCCAACCCTATGTCATAATATGTTATAATTAAACATAATCTATTTAATTTTTTATATACGGAATATTTATTTATGTTTAAAAAAAACGATTCGTCGAAAATAAAAATTTTTAATTACATGTAATAGACGTTACTAAAATATTTAAGAAATTCGTTTTGAACAGTACCAATTTGTTCAAAATTATATTCGTATTTTTGGAGACATTTTTCAAGTCGAATGGGACAATTTTTTCCAGTTCAGATACAGTATACTGTTTCGAGTTGTATATGAAGAACTATCACGAGAAATTCAAATGTATTTTTAATTTTTAAAATATTGAAATTAGGATGGATAAAAGTTCAAACATATGTTTACTCTAATACGAAGAGATTTTAAAAATCAGAGTAAGAATAAATTGTCACGGGCAGGTGGTATTATACCCTTATCAACTGTTGAGCACTGCCTAAAATGGAGTATATGATTTGACGAGATACCTATAAGCGAGACTTAGTAAGTTCATTAATATTTTTATTTAAGTTCATATAAAAGTAAGAAAGTTAAGTCGAGTGAGTAGAAAATGTATACGTTTTTGTTTTATATCAAAAAACGAAAAAAGTGATAATTTCACTTAGTTTAAATCAAAAGTAAAAATTACATTAATTCAACGACGTTGTAGGTAAAATACAGTGATTGCTATAGTGTGATAAACGAGATAATACATCTCAACTATACTATTATGTTTATCAAATAGTATATGTAAACAATTGTGTAATATTTGTCGTTATCTATAGTATGTTGTTGCTAATGCAACTAAATTTAGAATATAGTTATTTTTGTTAATGTATTTAATTAGTAGAGTAACTTGAATAAGATTGACTTTTTAAATTTTAAACTCGTTAACTGGCGATTAGCCTGTGTCAATAAACAGACTAAGAATTGGACACAAAAAATTCGTGTAAAAACCGTCTCAGGAATGACACCTCTTGTAACCCAATTAACAATTAAATAGTACGTATTACAACAGCCGAATATCGTCAATACGAAGAACGAAGTGACGAGAACAATTAATCAATCAATTTATCCGATCAATTATTTAAAGCTTCGTGACAACAAATTGATTCTTTTCGTTTTATTTCGGAAATCATACGCCGCCGAGGGCCGGAAATCACAGGCTTTGTATTCTTTAATTGTTTCCCCTAAAATGTATATTATAAATCAATTTTATAATGTTGTTCGTTATTATATAGAACCGAATATCACGAAACGTTCGACGTATTTACGCACGAAAATATAGTTTTTCGATGGAAGGTTACGATCCTGATCTCAAATTTCCACCAATACAAAAAATGAGCTTCAAATTGGTCGTTATTGCGTCGCACAACGTAACGGTTAAACTGCCGTCACGTTGATTGTGATCTCAAGGAAAGCGAATTACGATTAATAGTAATAACTATATTAAATTAGTTTTTCGTGATACTGCGTGTATTGGTTACGATATCGTGCATTCGTAAGAATACTTATACGTGAAGTTATTTTTTTTCGTCGATTCGACCCGTACAGCTGTGTCAGAATTGCGTTCACGTCGATAATTATAGATAACCATTAAACGTTATAAATATCAATGTACACGTATAATATAACAGCTAATAAATGCACTAATAGGTAAATTTCTTTAAAAACACAGTGTTATAAATAACTTTTACCAAGTGCAAGTGAATTTATTGGAAAAACATTTCACTGTGCGCTTTGAATTAGCTATTTCACAATCGGTATACAAGTTTAAATATACATATATTTATCACTTTGGGGTAGAGAAATTATGAAAAAATTCGCTTAATACGCGCTTGAAATTAATTTTTACCTCTTGTATATAAACATTTTTTAAACGAATTTTTCGTTGTTCGCTCGCAACGTTTTGTACATGGAAAAAATCGATTTGATTTACTGTTACAATATCGATATTTCAATATCAATTGGTGTTATTTAATAAAACAACACGCCCTCGACGATAAGGACAACATAATCGTTTTCCGCTAAACCTAACCATCCGCAATTATTTACAACGATTTTTTATTTCATATTTTATATATATATATATATATAGTATATAAAATATACTATATATATTTAATAATTAAATATTAAGTTTAACGCTTAAACTTTATAATCGACACAATGTTAAGTCTAAATAAACAGTAAAAAGTTAATGATAATATATTTATTTTCAATCAATAACGTTATATTCTTAATCATTTTTGCGTGTTTTTTTTAATTTCATTGTGTGCCTATAATTTATAATAAAACGAAAATATTGTGGAACCGTTTGCACAAATATAACAATCAGTGTTTTACTGTTAAATCCGTCTTTGATACATATTTATATATTAGATTCGTTTTGATATGAAAACCTATTTGTTTCTATTAATCAGTTAATTTTGTGGTTACGTTGAACGAATATCCTAACTGTACATGTTTTACTATTCGTTTATTTATATTCATTCCAAATGATTTATGTATTTTGAGGTTGTAAATTATGTATTTATTAGTTCTGGTTTTTTCGTCCACTAACAACATATTATTTCTATGTAGTAACTGTATAATACGTAATATTTTTATATAAACACGTTGCATGAAACGCGTATATAAAAACTTAATAAATTTCAGTTTACACTTATCGTATTAAAAAACAATTAACATATCGCGTGACAATAACGATTGGAATTTTTTGTGTACGCTCATATCACGTACAGTGTGATTATTTTTAGTGTTCTAAATCGAGGATTTTTTTTTATTATCGTTTATAGAGTTTCCGCATTGCGATGTTTTATTAATACTCACCGTATTTTTACGAATAAAAAGTGTTCAAAAAACAGCATATTGCGAAAATATATACCTATATCTACTTATCACGATTGATATGTAAATATTGACACTAAAATTAAACGCGAATCGTTACTCATTTACAAGTAGTATAATGTCCTATAAATATAAATATGTGTATATACAGAGTGATTTCTTTTTATCGTTTATCTTATGATTATCTACTAAGATTTCTATAAATAAATTTTTATTTTGATGTTATTAATTTAGAACTATTTAGGGAATATTTATAGACTATTTTCAAAATTATATTCTTATTCCTTATGCGTTACAAAAATGTACCTTTATACATTTTGTTTCAAAATTTAACTCATATTTTTTTCAACTACCATTATGTGGTACTTAATTAAATACAAACTGTTATTAATTTTCTGTTTTCAATATTTCATTTACCATATATTATATTTCACTTTATGTGTATAATTTAGTGGATAAGAATAATATTTGTATTTTTATCACAATAATAAATCAATATTCCATGTAGATAAAAGATAACTTTGGCTTGAATACGTATTAAAGTTTTTCGGTTTTCAATCTGATTTTCATTACCGGGTTTTAATTATTTCCGTTTTATTTATTAACGTTCAAACAATTGATTATAAACATATAACAAAGATTTCGATTTTGAATTTCAATATTGGTTTTTACATTTTCGACGTGGAATATTGATTTTCAGTAATTAAGTTTTCGATTTCAATTTGGGTAACAAATATGTAATTATTTCTATATATATATTACTTTTGTGTAATTTTCTAGCGACTTATATTGTCATTAAAATCTTTATGTTTACTTTTTTAAACGCGATAAACAATACTATAGTTTCGAAATATTACTTCAACGCTGTTAATTTTATTTTATTTTGACGTTTTTGTACAAATAATTAACTCGAGTTAACGTGTAAAGGTTAAGAAGAAACAATTACCTAACAAGTAAATTAATTTGAATTCTTAGCTTGTTAAGATCCGGCTCAGAATGCATTTATATTTATTTTATAAACGAAGCGCTGGTGGTGGTGGTATTGGTGGTAGTAATGGTGTGGAGGTGTTGAAAGTGGAGGATGTAGCTGCAGCGGCGGTTGCACAGTATATTGTATATTACAATCATGTCCGAGTGCGGCCTATACCCTCGAAAATGTATGTATCCTGCTCAAACCGTGCGCGCCATAGCGGATATCCGACGGCAGCGTGTCGACAAATATTTTACCAAGTTGGCCGGTAAAGACAAATACGTTATGTCTGTGTATATTTTTCACGAGAAACAAAAAAAAAAAAACGAAATGGTAAAATAAAAAAAAAACAACGACGACGCTTAATATATAAAGACACCTGCGCCGCAGAGGACCATGTATTTATATACATAGACAATGATAGCCCGCCGTGTTAGGACAGGTAATGAGGTGTGAGGTGTTACAGAATCACACAACAAAGAGTTATGTACAATAATAATAACAATAACGACTGACTGTACAATATAATAATAATAATAATAATAACAATCGTCGTCATAGACGTCGTCGTAGTTGACTTCGAGTCTCAGTGGGTATAGAGTCGTAGTCCTCTCATTTTAGAATATACATATATATATAATAAACGTAATAATATAATGGCCGCCGCTCTACACCCCGCTAACAATCAAAGATTATTTTTTATATAATTTTTTCTTTTCTTATCCTTTTCTCTCGGTTTGTATACATATGTACATTTAGTGTATGTTTCTCTCACATTATACGGTTTGTACTAATAAGTGTATAGGTACCTAACCTATCTATCTATTTATATTTATATATATATATATATATATATATACGTCAATGGTGGCATTGAAATTGTCGAAGACGACACGATATGTACTGTATAACAAAACAACAAACATTTCATTTCTTTAAACGTAACGAAATCAAAGCAAACACAACAATGGAAAATTAAATTTTTAATCTGTTTCAGAGTATATATATATATATGTATATAGTGTCTCCACATCTTTGGTTGATGTGTACTCTGTTGTCGAGCGATCCAACGCCGATGCCGCCATAGCCAAAGCGAGCCACCCACTGAACGCGGCGAGTGTATTAAAATAATATTACATTATTATTATGAGGTATTATTATTATGAAAACATGTGTATGTGTGTGTGTGCGCACGATAGAAGCAGTTTCACGCTGGGAAAAAACTAAACGCATATCCGCGCATACATATACCTACAGTACAAAATGTTTCTCTTTACACGTCGCCGACGACGCCGACGATGATAAGTGCCCGGAGCGAACCGCACGTGTATGATACAGCGCCAGTTGCGCAGAGCGTAGAGGGAAGGCGTAGAAGCCCCCTCTCATTCGTTCCCCTGAATGTTCACAAGTTTCTTTTAAAATTCAGGTATAAATCACACTTTATTTACAACGTTCTGTAGAATATGAGGATGGCGGATGCTAAGTTGACGGTCTATTGTAATAACTTTACGGTAGAACTTTAAAAATATCTATACATATCTATATAGATATAAATACAATGATCTGTATTCGTACTTTATTTATAATAAATATTTAATGTTATAATTGTGGTCGTAGTTAATGATATTTACAATTATTATAGTCTATTTTCAGACTAAAATTATTTAATTACCGCTAACTGATAAATCGCTAATATAAATATGAAATATCTTAATCCGAGGACTGCTGGAAAAAAATAGTGTTATAAATTGTAGAAACAGTTTTAAGTAACCATACTAGATACAATAAAAATATTAATATTGATATAATATATAAATATTACGAATAATTATTAATATATTATAATAAATATACGTATTATATAATACTAATGTTTTTCAGTATTATTCAATACGTGAAATTATATTGTACAATTTTAATTTAATTAGAAACTTTCGGAAACGATTTTTTTGGAAATGAAAGTTTTATATTTCGTTTACATAGAAACCTTGAAACTGAATTATTGTTTGTGTTTGTATAACAATAATGTTCGTATATAACAGCATTAGGATTATAATATTTTTCAACAACAAGACCGGGTGTAGAAATTTTTTGTTCAGACGTATCTAATCGAAAACAAAATAAATACACGGTTTGTTGCGAAACTAATAACAAAACATTATAAATAATATACGCAAAACACAATGTCTCGCACTTCTATACTACAATATAAGTTACACAATGATATTAGTTTTTGAGTATTTCAACTAACGTAGTAAACATGTATAGTATAAATTATTATTATAATATATATATATATGTATAGTATTTGTAATTATAGAAAAGAAAATGTTTACAAAACGATCGTTTGCGATCTATTACAGTTGAATGTGAAGAAAATTAAATATAAGAATTAATAATCCTATTAGAACTGGCTGTATGTGAAGCCGTAATATATTAAAACATTTTCTTTTTTAAATAATGAAATATGATTGTTATATAATTTTAAGAAAACTGTGTTTTTTCCAAACATGAAGTTGTACAATGCTATGGAATATTATTGGATATACTTTTTCAAATTTTCAAATAAAAATGTCATTTCGTGGTACACATAATAATAACAAGGACAATATTTTAATAAAAATAATAATTATAATGTAACGAAAAATAAAAGGACTAAGTTATTACTAAATTATTGTTTTTGACGAATAACTAAGGAATTAACCGGTTAAATTTTATGTAATAATTGTAACTTGCTGAGTTACTAACGTTTAGTAACATTCTAAGCTTTCCATGTGATAAAATAAAATAATATTATAATACGATTAGTTAACTTTAAATTATATTGAAAAATTAATCATTTTACTTTTTATAGTATGTTTGAACAATTTCAACTGGTTGAAAATATAAGATAATATCCCAGTGTATTAAAACATTTAAAATTTTTGTTTTTGAATGTGGTTCAACACATTACATTTTTCTACCTCCTTAGATCAATACAATTTTACACTTTGAGTCGGTATAAATCTTTACGTTTTGGTGGAGTTATTTTGATGAAAATTTCATTTTCCGATATTAAGTAGTTTTAGTTCAGCGTAGTTTTTACAATTTTTAAATAATAAAAAAATTTTTCGATCTATTCCACGATTTGGGTTAAGCCATTAATTATTGAAATTAGGAAGATTTAATCTTGTAAAGTATGTATATTTAACAAAGGTAGGGCATTAACTTGATAAAAGGATTATTTTGGTTTAACTTTAATATACCTAAATAGTTAAATTATTTTGACAATAATTAACATAATTTGTTTAAATTTGCAGTGTATGAACTTAACAAATTTCAATTAATCATCATAAATATTATCCGGCGACAATCACTTTTTAAAAAAGATATTTTTATTGAAATTTGAAAATACGCATTAAATAAGTGTAATAAAATATTCATAACTCATAAAATCTAATACAACTTGCTTCATATAATTTATATTTAATGAGACATCGATAATGTATTACTTTACATATTATATTATTCAGTAAAAATAGATACATTTGTTATTTTTTTATTTGTTAAGAATAACTTAACTTTTTTAACAGATAAAATTATTATTTTTTCCTATTGTGATTTTAAACTTTATTAATTGTAAATTTTTTTTGTTAATTAATAAATTTTAACTATGTGTTATGTTATAAATCTAACTTTACTTATTTAAGTTAATTTGTTTAAAAAATTTGCCATTTGATTATTAATTAAGCTTCTTTATGTGGACTATATAATTTCGTAAACGTGAGTGGATTTAGGTATCGTGGTACAGTTTACGGTAATTTGATAATGACTGACAAAATGGCAGGAAACAATAATACTTTCTCTAAAAAAAATAATAAAAACCAACAGTTGTTTCTATTAAAAGGTTCGTAAATATAATTTTAAAGGAATCTAAAACATAAAGTAGCTAGTTATAGTTGTAAAGGACTATAAGGAACGAACATACTTATAACATTATTAAATGTAAAAAATAGACTTTTTGTTTTAGAAATGTAGCTAGCATTTAGAAATATCGAATTCGGTGAAGAACTGATCGACAAATCCACAACAATATGACATAAATACGAACTGTAGCAACTCTTAAAATATAACTCTAACTATGATACCAACATAACGTTTTGTCAATAATTGCACAGTTTTGTTGGAAAAAATTCAAACCGGCGAAATCGGCAGATTTATTCTGGGCGAGTACCCACGTAATTCTACTTAAAATATTTCTATATTATAACAACTGTCGAAAAAGTCACGTAAGACCGATTTGAACAAAAGAATAATAATGAAAAAAGGCCGTTCCAGATTGCCTAAAATGTCATTTTCCGTTTTAAATGTGGTCGGAATAATATTTCTCCGGGCGCATAATAATAATAATGGCCCCGCGTCAGACGACTTCGACGACGGGCTTCTATACTAGTATAGTTTCTACCGCCGCTAAAAACATCGTCGTCGGGGGATGGTGGTGGTGTTCAACACGCCGTGAACGTAAAGTGACTTTTCATTATTATTATCGCAGTCGTCGTTATTATTATTATTATTATTATTATTATTATTATTATTATTGTTATTATTGTTATTACTATTATTATTATTCTGACGAGGACAAGAGTGCGCGTGCACGATGTATTAATATAATACGAAAAGGCCGCGCACGCGTATACACGACATGGCTTTTATTTTTAAATTGAGCTTGAAATATTATTTTACTTTTCACTCCTCAAACCGTATACCCGATTTATTTTTTGTAAAAAAAACGACCAACACACAAGTATCCCCATCGTTCCATCCGTTATATATATATGCACATACACACATACATATAATGTGTACAGCTGTATGAAAGATGCGCATGTGTGTGTGTGTGTGTACGCACCGTGCAAATAATAACAATAATAATGACGCCGATAAAGTACGACGAATTGAGTTCCGGTCGAGGGGACATCGGCGTGGCCGGGCGACAAACCGCCCTCGACAGATACAATAATATTCTAATTAAATAACGATTTTAATCCTTCACCCTCTCGGCCGCTGTGACGTTAGCTACGGTACCGCGATGAAAACGAACAATATAATTACATTATAGAACGTATCCGTATTGCTTCGGTCTTAGCGCGTCATACCCCTGTACCGCTACGCACCGCTTGCGACGTGGAGGCTACCGAATTATCTGTGTATATACATATTTACTGTGGCAGTGGTATACAAAAAATTCCCTCGTTGGGGTAATTGTAGACAGAGGGGGGGAAATTACGATAAATTTGAACAATGAAATGTTTAAAACTGGATAACGAAAACTATTATAATAAATTAAAAATGTATTGCTTTTAAACGTATGTTGCCCGAATACCATTAAACAAATTATCGACGTTACATTAACTATATTAATTGTATTACACAAATTACTAATTTTTTTTACGGCCAAGTTAAATATATTACACTCGTATTTATATAACGGAATGTTAACAATTTAATATATATTCATCGTCTGGGCTCTTGTGCTAAATCGTGGAGTTTTATATCAATTTCGATGTCACGAATAAATATTTAACAATTTCAGTTTATACGAGTAGAATTTTTCATAATATTTTGCACATACATTTTTAGATGTCAAAATGTTGGAAAAGTTTTTTCTGGTATTGGTTTATTACTGATAAATTTACTAGAATTTAAAGAGTTTTTTGATTACAGGAAACGCGAGGAAACGCGTAAAAGTAAAGCTGATTAAGCGTATTCAGAGAATGTCGTTCTTTTTACACATTTAGTACTGCCAAAGTTAAACTTTTCCTATAGTTTCTCGTAATTCGCTGTTAATTAAAGTTTCATATCTTTTAACCAAGTTTATAATAGTAAAATTGATGTTTATACTCAAAATTATTATTTTTTGACGGTAGAAGTCGTGAAAAACTCAACAAAATCGTTTAATATTCTACTATATGACTTCGAATTTCGTTAATTAAATAATATATCAACGAGATGACGATTAAAATGAGAAAATATTTTTCGGGTGTGTCTGTTTAAATAACATTTCGTTCCATTTGCCTGTCTATTTGACGAAGAAGGTTTATATTCATTTCTCAATGGTCACCATATTTCCAGAACATTGTTGAAAATATAACTGATTTTGATTTCACTGTTATTTCGAGTGTTTAATGATATTTGTTCAACGTTTGTAGCAAGGACCATAACAGTTGATAAATCAAAATGTTCTCATTGTAGTAAACAATTCAAGATCATAGTAATAACAAAAATCTTAGCAATGGTAAGAAGTGAAATCTATAACTTAACGTTTTAAATTGTGCATAACAATTGTATTATCGTTGGGCGTGTAGTTTCATCGTTATTTATTTATTTCAGTCAATCGAAATTTTTATATTTCTGTCAACTTGATATCGAAATAAATTTCGGATATAATATCGAAGTATATTGCGTGTGTCGCGATCGACACATTGTATATACGTTTAGCCTATTATAACGCTCGATTTTCGTGAACAACGTGCTCCCATCAAGTCTTGCCAAAAACTTAGTTCTAGTCGCTTCACTTAACTATCATTACATTATCATAATTCTATGTTCGTAATTTCTTGTCTCCTGACTAATATTTCAATCCATTGTAGGTTCGATTACCATTATATTTTTCGTATCCATTTTTCTATTTTTTATAAAATATAAAATACGTTGGACGGAATTGGTTTCGTACAAACTCGATGACAACCTTTTAATAATAATACAAATTATAATTATTATTATCTCAAGATTTTAATAACGATTGCGTTTTTTATCGAGTATGATTGACACGATGCTTTTCAAGCTACATAAGTATGGTTTTAATAATGAATCGTAATTTTCAAAGATTTTAGCCGTTTTCTAACTATTTTCTAGGAATTGCGCAGATTAAATTTTTACGCGGATGATTTTCGCGTAGGAATACTTTAATACTATTTTTCAGAATTGTCCAGTCATACGTGCGTGTTCGTTCGCATATTATTCTTAACCATTATTCGATTATTTCATTTTGTGCTCGTCAAAAATGAAAAAAAAAATTAAATAATAACGAGCGCAATTTCTCTGACACTCTAAGACACTCGTACGCGAACAATTAAACGGGATTTCGTTTGTCCGAAGCGTATAAACATTTACATTACCCGTTACGGCCGGTGAGGGTTGGTGTAGCGCTGCCCGCACGGATCGACGACGATACGTGTCGTCGGCACACCGCGAAGGGTCCAGCTTGAGATGGAAGTCGTTTAAAGAGCGAGAAAAAAAACACGTTTCGGATCACCTGCAGCCGCGCGGTAGGACACGCCGTCGCGTCAATTATCTGTCAAACCATGTGTGAGATTAGGTTAACCCGTGCGTATAATACACAAAATCAAAATGCGCCTCAGATGAAAAACGGCCGTCATATTATTAATATATATATACGTACATACATTACGTGACGCGGAACATCGGTTCTTGCGTGCAGACGGACGCGTTTTAAAATAAAGGTGCATTCAAATGTCACGACGACATTCGTCCCGAGTATATTATATTCTAAGTAATATTACGATTATTGTTCGCATACGTACGTCAGTTGTAGTTCATCATCATCCGTCGGCCCGAATCGGTACGAACGTCGTTTTGTCGAATCGATTCATTCGTCCGACAACGTATTGTTATTAGTAAAACGCTCACGCTGACTCGCGCCACCGTGGGTCCCAGATGTGTCGAAAATAAACACGTGGGTATGTCATTTGCGTCACGTAACGATTAACGCTCGAATCAAATTATTCGGTTGACAATTTTCGCCAGTTAATTTCTGGACGCACTTGACACGGGCTATTTGTCTGTTCGCGTAACGATACATTCACGCGCTTTCGTCGATAAAACTATTCGTTTTCTACGGCTCACTCTTGTTTCATAGTCACACCGCACGCTTTTCATATGTGTAGGCACGTTTATCGAAACGTCTAAATAATAGGATGCCATTTTCAGTGTTGAATCGAAATATTCACACCTTCCGGCAGTACGAAATTTATATTACGCGCATGGTCGATATTTATTTTTGGGTGATTAACGATGGTTTTTCGCGATAGTAAGTAAAATCCTTTTATTTCTCGTCAGTTGGTTTTGTAGCCACGATATCAACATTACGTTTTATACATAAAGGATTCGCGAACAAAACTTGGGTGTCGTAGGATAGTTTTTCGTCCGCAATTCGGATGCGGCCGAATGTGCGATTGTCACTCTCACCTGGTCACACGATGTATAAACCGTTAAATTGCTGTAGATATCATTATATAATTAACACGTTGAGTAAAGCTATATTATTAACACATTAGTTGAGGAACTTATTCATTTCTTATTGTCTCCTTAATAAAGTAGTTACTTTTTTGTTAGGTAATATATAAAACCGTTGGTATAAGAGAACAGTCTGTACAACTACACCCGTGATCAGACACTAAGAGGGCTCATTGTTATTTTTGATAAATAAATATATTTTTTTTAACTTGACGTAAAAATTTTAATTTCGTTTTTATCTGTTCAATTTTTCTCAAAATTGTAAAGTCAAGGAGAAATTTTTAATTTTCGTTTAAGTTGATTTTGTTGTTGTTTGGATTATCGTACTCAAGAGAGCTTTATGATTTCAACAATATTTGAACCGAATCTAAATCAATTGAAGATATTAAATTTTAAAAGATCGAAAATTAAGTTTAATCGAATTTTTTTATCGTCATAATATTCAAACAATTATTGAAATTCAAGGACTAGTTATAATTAAAAATTTCTAACGACAATTTTTTTAATTGAAGTTGTAATAAACTCAAATGAAAACTTCAAAACGCAGTAACTGTAGAGAGAGGTCTAGTAATACCTACTACATACACATACACGCACACACTTATATATGTAACTTAAAAATATTGAACAGAATAAAAGTAATTACATTTGTCAAATCTCCGTAGGACATTTGTATACAAGTGTGTGTGTATACACGTATGTATGTATACCATATTAGTATGAAAATAGAATAAAAAAAAAAACAAGAAGTAAATAGTATTTATATATATGATGTAGGTATGCGTGTACATAATATTAAGTGACGTTATACGAATATGGCAAGTGGGGTCTTGGTAAGTGTATGTAGTAATAACAGTAATAATAATAAAAAATATAAATGATACCACGATTATGTGTATATGTGTGATAGTCGCGGTCGGGTCGGTGTCGGCCAAAGGGATTTTGTGTGTTTAACTCAGCAGGGCGCGTTAACTCGTCTATTGTGGGAGTCTATTGTACGCGAAGGTAAGGACATATGTACAAGCGTATATACACACACATACATACACACACATATATATATATACATACGAAACACATATACGACACACCCACGACAGACACCTGACTTTAATTCGCAAAGCCGCCGTCGAGTCTTTTACCGGCGTTCGTACATTGTTATTTTGTGTACCTATACATATTTTACTCGTGCATGTTTCGAGCATCCGAACCGAATTGTTTCTGTTTGTTAATATATCGCGGTCGCGGTTTAGACATGCCTATAAATATGTGTGTGTGTGTATATATATAGTATAATAGTGTGCGTTTTGGCTGCGTCGTCTTAGTCGTATTTATTTGCTCACACGTTTTCGTATATATATATATATATATATATATATATCGTTGGTGTAGAATCAGAGGGACGTGTCGACCAAAGAATGGAAATGGTTTTTCAATATGAGTATATTTAATTTTTATAGATTTTAATGTAAAAACCACGTTACTCATAGATTATTGGTAGGTTACGTTTAAATAATTGAAATCTTTACATAAACTATTACTCGAGTTTTTTATTAATTACTTAGAGCGAAAAGTAATAGTATATTTTTAACGCACGATTTTTATTTATTATAGTATAACGATCAAATGCAATAGGTTTATTAAAGTTATTTATCAATTTTAAAATGTATAATTAGTTTTAAACGATCGTTGTTATTATTAATGATTTCAATACTAATAATTTTTACTTAAAACGAGTAAGTTAAATTAAGTTAATAAAATTAAAATTATTTCTTTTTCATCAGTATAGTAATTATTAAATTACACAATTAATATTACAGTACCTCCATGAAAATTGATTTATTGCTTATTCGCGTATTATCATCATTACATGAGATAATTCCGTTTCGTACTAGAATATAATGGTTTAGAAAAAACGGAAATAGTTCCGATCGATTATACCTAGAAAATTTACTCTGGTAAAATAGTTTTCAAATTGTTATATGAAAAAAGTCAGGAAGTACGGATAATTTTATTTAGGTTTAATCGATATTTTACTTTTAGGGAGATACGCTTTTTTCACTAAGCACTGTAGTATTGCAAATGTCCAAAATCAATTTTTCCTTAGATTTTTTTTCGCCATTCATTTTTCCACTTGTCCTGGTCGATCGAAGAAAGACATAACTATCATAATATTGAATTACTTTATCGATACGATATAGTAGCTTCTAAGCAAGGGCAACAACGGCGATAATGGCGGCTACTTTATATATTTAAACAATATATTTAATATTTTACAGATATTAATCAAAAAACTTTTAAGTTTGGCTACTTAATATAATATATTATGCGAAAACAATAAAAATAACAAAATCAAAAGGCTATAGCGATCGGCGGTTCCTCCGTAGCTCTAATACGCGTCACAATGGGTCGTAGAACAATAAAGCGTTCTTCTCACTCCCTTTATTATAGAGTCGTTAATGATTTTTAAACCATCCGAAGTCGTTATACGTCACAAGTCAAGGCTAATATTAGGTAAAGCGTGCTAATCAAATTGTGATTGATTACACGTATTCGGGATAAGTACGGAGATGCGTATATATATATAATATGCGTGTAATAAAAAAAGAAGAAAAATACGTTTCTATAAGAGTTTAGGGTTTTTACGTTAATGTTTCGTTTCTTTTCGTAACTTTCTCGGTCATTATATTTTAATTAGATTCGAGTAGAGCGCAGGAGTCGGGCGTTTGTAGATTGACCGATGATAAATCATCGACGGCACGGTAATATTGCGTTTTCAGTGAAATTGTAGGAAATATGAAATGAAAGTCGGACGAACATTATTGTCATAATCGATGGATGAAACGGTGGCGTTTGAAATTTTATTGTACATGGACTACATGAACGTGGCAAGTTCGATAATGTAATTTTAGATTTGGAGCGAAACGGAGAATAATAATAAATAATAATAATAAAAATTGGTTTTAAAACGACGTATTTCTTTGTAGTCACTAATTAAACGATTACTGTGAATATACATAACCTACCTTCGAGAAAGCGATAACGTAAATAACGGATACTATTATATCGCATCGTTTATTATATGACAATAACAATAAAATTATTACGTTCGTCGACACTATTCAAATTTATTAGTTACTAGAGACGTAGTTACTGCTGACAACGATTTCAAAAATGTTACGTAAAAGTAACAAAAGAAACGTATATATTGGGAAAAATTCACGAAATATCGACATAGTTTTTACTACAAAGTCGCTTTACCTGCTATGTATTATTGATGCGTTTGCGAATGAAGGCTTGATCACGTTTACGAATTTATTCCAATTTGTTTTCCGTTTCGCGAAAAGATTAATACGAGCTGCGTTCTGAAATGCAACAAGCGAATGAATGAGGAATACGGTGGTCGTATAGACAAAATTACCCGTGGTTTTTGCCCGAAAATCGTCCGTACGATTTACACGATATATAACTATAACGTTATATAGTTTGCGTGGATACGTAAGAGTTAGCTGCGAACAAATGGAAATAATAATAACCACATGTTTAACATGACCATGATTTCGTCACGTAAATGTGTACTTATGTAATATATGAATGTGTATGTGTGGTATATATGCACACACACACACGCGTGTTGTTTCTACATATTATTATATTACATTCGGTTTTATATTTTGTGAACACGCGATGCATTTAATATTATAGTTTATATGATATTTTTTTACACATTTGCGATGTATTGATAATGCACAATATGTACTTTTTCTCGTTGTTTGCACATATTATGTATGGAAAATAAACGAACCGCGTCCGGATTATTTAATTCATACAAAAGGTCCTTTATTGCGATTATCGGTGATCTATATTCTATAAAGGGCAGCCGTATGGAAATATATATATATATATATATTATGCGGTGCATTTTACGAACTTTTTCACTCTCAAATGTATTGTGTTTGTTATAAAAAAAAATTCCATCAAAATTATCAAAATATTTTATTGCTAAAATACGTTGAACAGGAACTATACATATAATTAAACGAGAACGTTTGTGGTTATTCCAAGTGTAACGTTATTTCTATAAAAACCTTCAAACAGTATATTGGCGACATTGCGAATACAATATAATGTTATCATTATTCATGTTCGTACACCACGCACTGATTATAATAATTATTATAAAGTTAAGTGTCGAAAAAGATTACTATATTATTTAAATATTTATAGATTAAACGTATTCCTTCTATTGACTATACGGACTGACGTAGCGTTTATGCGTTTATCAAATATTATAATAGTATATAATCTTCAATGATAAATGTTTTTTTTGTCACGTACGATGTTTCTTGTACAAGACAATGGAAATAATTCCGTAACCAATTACTATCTGTAATGTGAATATTCCGATTCTTTATTGAATTTATAATAATTGATTGTAATCAAGAAGGTATTTATTATACTCTTAGGTGTATACATACAACTAATTATTTTAATAATTATTTTCGTAAATATAATTATTTTATTGTGTGTGTGTGTGTGTGTGTGTGCGCGCGCGCGCGCGCGCATTCATACAAAATATTTTTCTACTGTGAATAGCTACGGTAATTATAAAATAAGGAAGTTATTTTCTATACTAAGAACTATTTGCAATTCTTTGCAGACTTACGCTTCAACGTTTCATTTTAAAACGTGATTTGTATTGATAGTGTAGTAAAAATGTTAACTTTTTTTGTTTGAGAATTTAAGGTCGGGCATGTACAACACTTTTTATCTCGTTAAATTAAGTTTACATAAAATAATATTAGTTAAACTAAGTTAAAAGTTACTTATATTTTCTTTACTTCAAAACTTAACAATATAATTTTAAGAAAAAAGTAACTTAAATATTTAAGAAATGTATGTAACAAAAGTTGTATAAAATGTAAATAATTTTGATTGACGATAAAAATAAAAATAATACGAATAACCAAGTGATTATTGTTTGAAATTTCACATTTGGTGATATTACATTCCGTGAAATCAATTTCTGTTCTACTCAATCTAACCACATATGTTTAGTAAGAGGAGGGGATTAATATAATTTAAAAACTAATCAAATTTCGTTTAAATTGTTGAAAAATGTATTGGTATAAATTATAATAATTAATCGAAAAAAAATCAAACCATGGGATAAAAACAATCGAACCAATAGTAATTTGTTAAATACATTTTTATTTAAAGCGACGCATTAGACTTTTCAATTAAATTAAATTTTTAACTCAATTAAATTAATTTTTTTGTAATATTAAAAAATATCATTATTATTAATCCTAGTTTTGCACATACATATAATTTTTGATAAACTACGCGTCACTGAAAATGTTGTTCGATGCAACAATATAATTTTATATAATAAGTGCAGTAACATTTCTAGGAATAGAGATAATCTTTTACTAACAAATTATGTTACTGGTAAATTCAATATTAATAATAAAAATAAAACTTATACGATTATTTTTTTATGATTGAAGGATATTCGTTTCTGAATAACTTATATATTATATTATTATATTCGTACTAATTTATTAATTATTTTTATAAATATTTAGGTATATATGAATATATTTATTCGTCAATTTACAATTGTATCTCTGTCAAGGGGGTCTGTTTGATAAACCGATACTACGAGAAAATGCGTGAAAATGTTTGAAGAGAAAAACGAAGAGGTCTTCTGGAATAGTTTGACGTTCAGGAGTAAATGATTATGATAATATCACGCAAGAAAACTCGATGGAAAAATTTGAAACGTCCAGGGAGTAGTATAAAATACGAGGTTAAAACTCGATCTTCGAGCACTAAATAAAACGGGAACGAATAAATTCGTAATCGGAAATAATCGAAAATCGAAAAATTTTAATTCGGTTTCAAAGAGATCTATCTCATATGTACCAGTATGGGTTTATTCCGAGTTGATATTGTGTGAAGAGAATAGACACTTACGAAAAGACCGAAACGCGTTGTTACCGTCTGAATAATAAATAACGTGAACGGCAAAGCGTAATTCGATAGGGAGTACATAGAGCATATATACATAATAACGCGTATGAGCGAGCGAAGTGTGAAGCGTCAAAAAGGCGATTTCCGTCGGTCGCGGTAAAATTTATTCGAAACGTCATTCGCGCCCGAAAAGAAAACTCGCGCGTACGTACATTATTAATTATTATTTTCCGTGTCCAGTCTGCGGTTCCTCGAGCCGCGGTTTCTTTTTCGTTTCGACGATTGTCGCCGACGTCCACGAAACGTATTTTATAGGGCAACAACTGCATTGTAAATAACCGATTAATACGAAAGCGAACAACATATACGCGACTGGTAGCGGCAATAATAATAATATTTTTGAAACGCGCGCGCGTATTTTACATTATATATTTATAATATGTACGACGGTTATAATGTACGGTGAGTCCGTAAAGGTGTACATGCGCAACATACACATACAAACTATAAATATATATATTTTGACAATATATTACACTTGTAACACCGTGTGGATCGTGGCGGTTTCAGTATAAACCTATAGATGTGTTTTATTTCGTATTCTATGTTCGAATTATAAGTATTTTCAATTACGGCTCGTGCGTACACATCGACCACGGCGCCGGAGAATGGGTTTTATCACTTATAAAAAGAAGAAAAAAAACCCGATTTCTTGAACGTTATTATTATCATTATGAAATAGTATTTCGACTTGCTGGTGCGCGCGTATAAAGACGAATCTGTAATAAATATGAGAAAACACGTGAAAGACTCCGCGTTTTTATATTTTACGAAGAGTGCGAAGGGGACGGACGAACGGGGTATGTATAGCGTTTCATCATTGGTGAGTTAAATGTCGTGTTTGCGTGGATCACGGTGAAATACGACGACGTTATCTATAGCCGTGTCCCTAAATGACAAAATATTACGTTACAAAAAAAAAAAATTAACTTCTATACCGACGATAACATAATACGAGAATGATATTGTACAATTTATAATGGTTATGGTAATGACGCGAATATCGTTTGAACGTTATATTCGTCGGGATCACGTCTGTATATACATACATACACACACACACACACACACACACACACACACATATATATATATATATATATATATTTATTTATTTATTACGGGGTGTGTCCCAAAATTAAGTGTACTTAATTTTTATTTTCTAACATCAAAGTTACGACAAATTATAAGTTATATCCTTTTAAGGTACATTAGAAGTTATGTAGTAATCTTATGGTTTTTTTCATGGATCGTATCATTATTTAGAGTCGTTTCCCGTAAAATTCTTTAGTTCGTCGGTAACGCTTTTTTTTAAATTTTCCACAGACTCGTAATGATGATCCTTCATATTCGATTTTAACTTAGAGAAGATATAAATGTTACATGAAGATCCTAGATCAGGTTTATAAGAGTGGTGAAGACGTGTGGATATATTTTGTTTTGCCAAAAATTCAATGAATTTGTATACTCTAGAAATGTTTACGTGATGTGTAATCAAATGCATTATCGTGGTATTGAAATATTACGTTTTTTCTGTAATCATTTTATTAATTAATCGATGAGTCGTTCATCAGTATAACTCGATTGATTTCCAAGTTTCTTTTAGTTTTACTTTTTTGTAGACGGGCATCCAGAACGAGATTTATTTTCACGATCCTCTTGGAAAATTATTAACCATCTAAACCAGTTGTTCTTAATCCCTTCTATTCTACGTCCTCTGTTGATTTTCAAAAATTCTACACCCTCTCCTATAAATTGAAAAAATTGATCACTTTTTTTGAAACGATTAAGTGTCCTGGCGAAGATTATGAGTATTTAGCCGCTAAACAGTTAAACATTCGTAATCTTTATTGATAGTCGATAACTGCTCGTTATTAATTACTCATTTTTCCTTACATTATAAAATACAAATTTCTTCATGATGACTGCTTACACTTCCCCAGTCAATATGTTTACGCCTCTTAGGTTGGGAAACAATGATCTAAACATTACATTTCTCCATAAAAATGCACAACCATAAAATTTCGTTAAATTTTCGAACGTTTCTGTCGCATTTTATTTACGTTTCACATAAAATTTGTTCGCTCTTCGATATTCTTGTTCCATGGAAAACGTTATGTAGTATTACAACTTAGCTATACTGAAACAACCGATGTAAAGCAATAACTAAACTTGATGGGTTTAATTTGATTTTTATTTGTAGATACTTATTCTTTGATAATGTGACGACGCCATTTTATGCGTGAGAAATTTAGCATTTTTAAGATATATCCCGTATACAATATATATATATGTATGTATTTTATGGACAAAGTAGAAAATTCCAGGCGTTATATAAAACGTTTGAAGTTTATCGACTTAGCCAGTGTAGATTAAACGGAGTTGTATATTGACAGAATTATTTCGTAAGTAACTAATTTTTTAGATTCAAAAATGTATTTAAATTACGATCTCGTGTTTTTTCGGGACTTGAAAAATGGTTGTCAATTAAATTTAGATTAACGGGTTTTTATTAGTAGCTCAAAAATTGATTTTTCAAATATAACAATTTTCAAAAGATATATTTAAAAATATAAAATAATGAACGAAGATTTGCCAACACTGTATTTAAATGTCATTGAAGATATGTACATAAACATTTATAAAAGAGCGAGTAAAAAAGCGAAGAGTTTGTGTGATAAGATGGAGTGTTTCAATGTAGGAATTTGGACTTACAGTTCATATTCATATTTCTTATTACTGAACTATATGCATATGATGAGGTGCTATGCACATTGTATGCGAATTATGTTGCGGAAGACAAAGGAGGAAAAAGAAGGCCGAAGAATAAATGGTGTGATGTGATACGAAGAGTGGCTGTTATGCGGGAAAAATTAAAATGAAAGTGCGAAAAGAGTAGTGATAACCGAATTGTTATATTATCACTAGGGCTAGAATTTATATGCAATAACAAATTGTAAAATATGCATTTTATTTACCAAAATATGCAAAAATGTGCAAAAACAAATTTTTATTATTTCTAAAATTATTATTTATCATAATTTATAACTTATTATTATCACATTAAATATTAGTTTATATCATCACATTAAATATTATTTTATATAATTACATAAAATATTAGTTTATATTATTACATAAAATATTAGTTTATATTATTACATGATACTATGATATGTTGTTTCAAATTTTTAAATACAAACGACGGGCGATTTGAACTTAGAATAGATTTATATTGACAAAAACTCCTTTCCACATCATACGATGTTATTGGAACATATTTAAATGACACAGTTTGTCCTGGAGTTAAATTAATATGAATATCTTCTTCAATATCATATTAACCGTTTAAAATGATACAAATTTTTAAGAGTGTTTTGAATCTCTTATTTTTTTATAGTAGCAAATCAATTTTAGCTTTTCCAATTTTGCTACTCTCCCATTACATTTATACAGTTTATCTTTCACATTTAAAATAATTTTTAAGCCCTCATCAAGAGATAGTGTAGTTTTTTCTAGGTTAGAAACAGATTCGGTGAGAAAACAGAAATTACTTTTTAAATAATCTAAATCATTTCGTAAATGTTTGTCTTCAAACAATTCTTTTGATTTTTTAATTAATTCTGCTTCGTTATCTAAATGTAATATTACAGATTTTATTGAATAAAAATTATTTGAATAGTATTCTACTGTATTTAACCATGTACCCTATCTAGTGATAATTGGTTGGGATGGTAAAGGTAAATCCGAGAATAATTCACGTAATTTGATGATTCGGTTGGGAGCTTTTAAAAATACTTTTTTAATCGTCGCTATTAATTTATCAGCAGCAGAATATTAATTTCGTCAATATTCGCTAATTCTGCGAATCTCATATGCCAAACATGTTAAATTAATTAAATTAAGGGATAACATAGTCAAGGAATCGGCGGATATAACCATATATGGCGCGGTGTCAGGAACAATAAATAATACTTTATTGTACTTCACTCCCGATGGCCATAATAAAGGCATCACATCATTAAATATTTTATCAATAGTTTGGAAATTACATTTTTCAAGTTCTTCACACATTTATAGATATGGCTTTGAATAATTGTCTTTGTAGAGAAGACCAACTATGACGTTACAAATATATCGACCGTCAATGTCTGTGGTCTCATTTATTGAAACCCAAATTGACCCATCACCAATTTCCGAACGAATACGAGAAACAGTATTTTTATAAACTGTAGAAACAATTTTTGCAAATTGTAGACTGATCAGAAACACATTTACCACTATTTTTTTCTAAAAAAATTTTAAATTATTAGCGATTTAACTTTCATAAAGGTATTCTAACATTGCTTGACATAAATTAAGAGGAAAATTGGCGTGTTTATTTTGGTTTTCTAATATATTTTTGATGAATGACTATTTAGATTTGGCTTTTAAATTAATACTTTTGCTACGATTGTTTGTATTTAAATGCTGTACTACTTGAAAACATCTTGTTACGGGTACAGCTTAATTACAAATAATACAATATAATATTTTACCATCTGTTTTAAAAATGTTACTGGAAAATTTTTCAAAAAATTAACGTAACTTGGCACTTTCACTTTGAACTTTCGGCGTTGTATAAAAATGGTACTGTTATTAAAACCACTCAAATTATCAAGTATAAGTGTCCCCACATTTACGCAACACACGTCGTACTAATGAAATAAAATGCTTCTGTACTGTTTCACTATATATGTCGTTAAATAATGTGTAGGTAATTCTTCGGTCGTCCGACCAAGATAAGATTAGATAGGTAAAATTTATACCATACTAGGAGACCCGGCCACGCGTTGCTGTGGCTGAAGTTTTTGTTATATTACATGGTAGTAAACTATTAACGGAGAAAGTTGGAAGAACATCAGTCATATGGACACTACCAAGCTTTTTTACATAGATGTCATTTGTAATAAAACATGGTAATCTCCATGTCTGGTTTTCTACTACCGTTACTCCTTAATATAATGAAATTATTGATTACGAACGAAGACGGAAACCTTAAAACTGATATAAAAATCGACTGCATTGGGATTTGAAGGGGAAGGACTTTGAACACGATTGATCAAAATGTTCGTACCTAATATAAATAAAATAAATATACCTAATAATAACATATACCAAATAATACCTCAATAAATGAGGTAGGTAGAGCAGATAGTTTCAAATTTCAACAATAAAATATATTGTTTCGAATTATAAATAGTTTTAATTTCAATTCAATTTAGCACTAATCGGTGTACAATATTTTTGGTTAACCTGTCTTTTGTTAACACAAATAGATTCGACGGTTTTCCTATACGTGAACATGCAACATATAGTTGCCCATGAGAAAAACATGG